>VUQJ01011082.1:3853-19848 GCA_015108635.1 Andinoacara biseriatus
GCTCCCTTTTTGCTAAATCTTCGGAGGTGGGCGCACAGCGATGGCAGACATGTCTGGGCTTTTGTTTTTGTTTTCTAATTAAACCACTTAACACTGACCTATGAATCATTCAAGCATAAGAAGGCAAAGGAAACAAATTTAAATTGTGTCTTTAAGCACTTTGTAACTAGCAGCATTTTGCAAAAACACATTTTGTTTCTTTAGTTGAATTTATGAAAAATACCAAAAATAATACAGTTTGAGAGGCATAAAATAGTATTTTTGCACCAACTAGGTGATTCCCAAAGAGTTATTAGCTGAAAACTTGAGCAGAGTGGTCTTTAAAAAGTATCAGGCCTAAAAAAAACCTCTTCTACCAAAAGTAAACACTATCTGAGATACATGTTCTTAAGAAATTGAAAAAAATCCAGCAAAAAAACCTTATGCAGGCCCTGAGAGTTGCATTTGGCCCTTCACTTGGCTTTCAGGAAGCCATTCTTAAGGAATTGGAAGAAAAAATGGAGGTATGCCAAACTCCACAAGTGAAATTTAAAGTACTGTCAGAGTTTGATCTGCCATGCAGTACCACCTGGAACGTGTCCGATTGGCAACGGCTTCATTTTTTAAAATTGTACAAACAGTTTTTTGCCTTTATGTGCTGTATTCCCATTGTGTGCACGTATTTTAAACCGTCACTGTACCCGTTTAGCATTTTCCTAGCAAAATATAACGAAATGAGGGGTGGCTCAAGTTTTTCGCACTGTACTGTAAACATCTGTGGTAACTCTGAAAACTACATCTGTAGTCTGAGAGCAAAGTGCCCTGTTAGAATAATAGTAGAGCAGTCTGAAGTCTGAGTTTTTGGCTCAGGGATTACTTGAACATACACTGACATCATCATTGGAAACTTAAGCCATGTTTAATATGAGTATGCACCATTGTATGGCGATGTATAATTGATCCGCTTTCAGATTCACAAGCTTTTGTTTCTCTGCAGGCCCGACAGACAACTTCAGGATATAGTTTATAAAATGGTTCCCTTCCTGGAAGAGCGTAAGTATACAGTCACGTGGAACGTGATTGATGTGCAGCATTTTCCTGCCCACATTTTAATGTGATCACTTTCTCTCTCTCTCTCTCTCCAAACTACAGTTGAACGAGAACAAATGTGTAACTTTTACAAAGAGAGAGGATTAGATGTGCCAAAACCAGGTAAAATGTTTCAGCTCTACAAGTTTAATAAGCCTGGGGCCATG
The DNA here is from genome assembly GCA_015108635.1 of Andinoacara biseriatus. Classification (NCBI taxonomy): domain Eukaryota; kingdom Metazoa; phylum Chordata; class Actinopteri; order Cichliformes; family Cichlidae; genus Andinoacara; species Andinoacara biseriatus. The sequence goes on from VUQJ01011082.1 coordinate 5,089, forward strand.
CACTGTAGAGTTGGTACCAGAGAAAATAATGGATGACTCTCATGAAACATTTGACAGTTTATTTTTGTGTTTAAAGACGACCTGTTTTTCCTTTCTCTCATATAATGTGAGCAAATGATAGAACATTTTTTTCCTGCTATTGATGAAAGACTAAATCCAGAGTTTTATCCTACAGTAAGCAGGTAATGGGTGTACAAATGTTACAGCAGAGGAGAGATGTATTGCTATAATTTGTGTTGCTGTGGATGGTTTTGCTGTCAGCTGTCATATTTTTGTTTGAATTCAGGCTTTAACAGGTTTGATAAAAGACTGCTTTGAAATGGATTGAGTAATTAAGTCATGATTTTGGCTTCCACTAGTTATAAAAAACAACACAATCAGGATAAACCTGTGGTGTGCTCTTGCTACCAGATGAATTCTTTATCTAGTACAGCTTGGGCTGAGAAGACTAAAATAGAGCCTTTTGTTAAAAAAATCTAGAGGAAATAAAACTCATAAGGTGAACTTTTGGAAGGAACACTGATTGTTGCCTGTAGTTGTCTCCACTTCACTCAGCGTCTCTCACCCAGTCCGTTTAAAGCAGTACATTGGAGTTAGATCTGAGTATTCTAGAACTGGAAACTTAAAGATGGAGCACAACAGTAGAAAAAGTGGTGGAGTCCATTCACTCACTGGGGTTTCTCCTCCTTTGCAGCGGTCATCGCCCCTCCAGGTCCTGTTGTGTTAAAGAGGCAGAAGAAGGACAACATTCCTCAATCTGTGTTCACCATTCCTCCAGAGCTGGATGTGTCTCTGCTCCTGGAATTTGTTGGGTGAGCATTTGTACTTTGCAGTTGCTTGTTTTTAATTTTATTGATTTTTGTTTTTGTTAGTTTTTACTTGTTTTAAGAAGGTTGCCATCCTTGATCAGTTTACTTCTCAGGCCATCCACCTCTCGTTTTGAAAGTTCAGTCACTGCTAATCAGCTAGCCTGTGTTGTTTTCCCTATGAGCTGGGTTACAGATATTAATTAGAGCATGTCTGCTAGGTGTTTTGCATTTTTGCCCTGTATACCTGAAGGCTTTGTTTAGGCACCCTGTCCAAATCAGTGTTTTGCATATCCAGATTGCTCCCTGATTGAGTTCAGAAAGCCTGGACAGAAAGAAAACACATAAAATACTATTTTAGCGAAACCCAGACCATTTGGAAGTGGATTGAAATGCGATTCAGTCAGTTTGACAGTATCTCAGTCCTGCTGATTAAATCAGATTTCAGTGTCAGTTGCAGCCGTGCTCAGCAGAATGCAGGTGATTTTAATGTTTTGGCATGATGGATAAGGGGACGTCCGGATACCCAAATCTAATTTGATCATAACATTGCAGAAAGTACAACTTTTGAAAATCTGTTTTGAGAAACAAATGAGATGAATTCAGTTAAACATGAGATTTTCAGCAATGCATGATTTAGCTTGCAGTTGCGTAGAAATGCCAGCAGATGGCTCCATCATCTCAAACGGCTTCCTTACAACCAAAAAGTTGTGCATCTTCTGACACTTTGCTTTGTTTTCAGGGCTGAAGAGGGCATCTGCAACTACAAGGTAAAGTCTTTAATCTGAACTATTTCATATTATTGTAATGCATAGATGCAGTGAATTTCAGGACCTGTTGTATTTAAGGATAGTTTTGTCTCATTTACTGTTTTTCCTTTGTGGTTCTATAGGGTGCAAATTTTCAGTGGTCCAATCTTTTCTGTTATTTTAGCAATTAACTCTTACACTGCTGGCTGTGGTGCTTTCTTCACAGGCTTCTAGCCTGCTTGGTGTAATATTAGTTTGGGGTTTCATGTGGGCAGTAGGGGGCAGCGACAGGGCTAGGCTGCAATAAACAGTGATCATAAAGTGTCTTTATGATAGTTTGATACACTTTAGTTTTCAGTGTTTAACACCAAGATGTCGGTTTCACAGTTGCATAGAGTGAAAATGCTGCTCTGGTTTTAGATGCATGTCTTATGCATTTTTATGAATTCCCACCCTGTTTAGCCACTGGAGAGGCGATACGTACGTGTGTCAGGTGAGGCCACCATTCGCCACGTGGAGCTGTTCATCAGGAGGAAGATGGAGCTGAGCCCAACCTGCCAGGTGAATCTATCAGGCTTACAGCTAATAAGAACACAAAGTTGCAAGACTCCAGACTTACAGACAGACTTGGAAGCAGGATCGTAAAGGAATTTAGCAGTACAGTATAGAGCAGGTGTGTACAGCGACAAGTGTGTATAGATTAGGAAAACAGCATGGGCCTGCAGTGCTGTCAAAACAACCATGCCACGTTCAAAGTCTCCTTTCTTCCCCATTCTGATGCTCAGTTTGAACTTCAGCAGGTTGTCTGCATGACTAAGTTCATGGAGTTGCTGCCATGCAATTGGCTGATTAGATTTTTGGGTTATAGAGCAATTGAACAGGTGTACTTAACAAAGTAGCCTTGAGTGTAGATTAGTCACAGAAATAGAAATATTATGAATATTAGATGGTGTGAAAGAAATTCCCAAAGAAGACAGCATAGCTAAAAACATTTTCGAAAAAAAGAACTGGTATACTGATAACACAGTGGACATGGTGTGATATATTTAATTTAGTTTCTTAAATTGATTGGGGAGAGGGAGGATGCATATGGACAGAAAGACAGGAGTAACTGGAGCTCTGTTTTTATTTGGTCATTCATTATCTAATGTCATTCTGTTGTTAAGTGTTTGACTTATATAACTGAGCTCTGCTGAAAGTCACACGATGAGACTGAATGTTCATCAGGACAGTGTTGTTGGGAGGATGTTTCCTATTTCACCCATGAGGCTTCTTCAGTTTCACTGGGTGATGAGAACTTTCTAACAGTTCATCCTAGTGGGAGACTCGTGGAAAAGTCACAGATATCAGAACATAAGAATAATGAGGCGTGCACGTGTGCACTTAAGAGACTACAAGCTGGACATTGGAGACTCAGCAGCTTAGGTCAAAACTCAGCAGGCTGCCAGCTTCTGAAGGACAGCAGACAGTCCTTAAATACAACTGTAATCTGATTAGATTCAAGTTATTAGAGCAGCGATCGCGTATTTCTGTCTCAGAGCAGCGAATCTGCTGTTGGAAAAAGGTTATGCTGCAAATATTAATCTGAAAATCACAAGTGTCCTACTTTCCAGAAGAGAAACATTTAAGTTTGATCAGATTTTTAAGGTATTCATGCATTTTGTATTTAGTAACACAGGGTGGAGGATTAGCAGCTTACACTGATTTCCTCACCTCAGTGCAACACTGGGGTGGCCTGTGTGGACAAACATACAGCTCACTGTTCAGTGTAGCAGATGTTCCAACAGTCTCACTTTAACATGTTCGTTAAACTGTTTTGAATAAGTGGAATTAACTAAAATAACTTAGTTATTAGTTATTAGTCAGTTTCAGCTGCTTTGGTATTAATGAAATTAACAACAGGTGTACTAGAGGGGCAACAATGAGACAACCCCCAAGACAAGAATGGTTTTACAGGTGGAGGCCACTGACATTTCCCCCCCCCCTCATGTTTTCTGACTGTTTTTTCACTAGCTTTGTATTTGGCTGGGGTCAGAGTAACTACTGGTAACATGAGGTGGTATCTGGACCCTAATGAGGTTCCACAGGTAGTCCAGCTCCTCCAGGATAGCACATAAATACATGCCATTGCCAGAAGGGTGTCTCCCAGCACAGTCTCAAGAGCATAGCAGAGATTCCATGAGGGCGGCAGTTACTCTAGGAGAGCTTCACAGGGCCGTAGAAGGTCCTTAACCCATCAGCAGGACCAGAATCTGCTGCTCTGTGTAAGGAGCAGCAGGATGAGCACTGCCAGAGCTACAAGATGGCCTCTAGCAGCCACTGTTGTGAATGTCTCTGCCCAAACAATCAGAAATAGATTTCACGGGGTGGCTTGAAGGCCTGACGTCCTCTAGTTCACTGCCCAGCACTTTGGAGCCTGATTGGCATCTGCTGGCACCCTGTGCTTTTCACAGATGAGAGCAGGTTTACCCTGAGCACATGTGACAGACTTGAAAGTGTCTGGAGAAGCCGTGGAGAACATTAACATCATTCAGCATGCCCGTTTTGGTGGTGGGTGAGTGATGGTCAGGGGAGGCATATCAATGGAGGGACGCATAGACCTCTACAGGTTATCTAAAGGCACCCTGACTGCCATTAGGTATTAGGATGAAATCCTTTGAGCCATTGTCAGTCTCTACGCTGGTTCAGTGGGTCCTGGCTTCCTCCTGGTGCACAACAATGCCTCATGTGGCCAGAGTATGCAGGCAGTTCCTGGAGAATGAAGGAATTGATATCACTGACTGGCCCCCAATGCTCGCCTGACCTAAATCCAATAGAACACCTCTGGGACATTGTTTTGGTCCATCAGAGGCCACCTCAGACTGGGAGGAGATCCTCCAGGACACAATCCATTGACTCATTAGGCGTATGCCCCAGTGTTGTCAGGCATGCATTCAAGGATGCGGGGGCCATACAAACTACTGAGTACCATTTTGAGTTGTTAAAATGAAATTTAAGCAAAATGTTAAAATGTTCCAGCCTGCTGGAACATTTTGTCTTTGAATTCATCTCTCTGTAGGTTTATAATTTTAATTTCCATCAAATGTGGTATCATTTCATTTCTAACACATTATCCAGTCCATATCTGTATAAATATCCAGCATAATTTTTTCCTCATTGAGATCTGATGTGTTTTCAAAGTGTTCCTTTAATTTTTTTTTTTGAGCAGTTAATTTTTTGTGTTTGAGGTCATGATTTTAGACTTCTGAAAGCTGTAGCCCTTTAACACCAGGCTGCCGCCGCTGAAGCGCCGGTTCCCTGCCCTTACTAGCAGCGATCAGCTGTTTAAGACGTAGCGTATCAGCGGAGAGTCGAGAAGTTTGCTTTTTACCGTAACTCCGTGACCGTTTGTCCAATGGGAAAAATTCAAACGGTTCCTGAAAGCTCGGAGAGTGATCTTCGCAGCTGGATAGGAGTATTACAGTATTTGTTGCTGGAAGTTGGCGAATGGCGGCACCTTTGAAGTATGTTCTGTCGCCGGCGACAGGTTCAGTATTAAAGGGTTAATGTGTGCTTGGATTCATTATACTGTTGAATAATAACCACGGACTGTGTCCAAATTAAGCCACTGATGCTGCTTATTTTGTTTTTGTTTTTAACAATGATAGGAAAATGTGGTTCTTTTGAAATTACTAGAAGAGACGTTCTTAACTTGCGTAAACTTACTTTTTTTTCTTCTCAAATCTGCAGAGTTCCTTAGACTGCCATTGTTACTCCATTAGCCCGTGCCCTACATTGACAACTTTACAGGAAATTGACTTGTGTGGTTAGTTGAGTGTGTCCTCGGATCTTCAGAATTTGTTCTTCAGAATTTTGTGGCATAGTTTGTGGGTCTGAATTGAATGCCCAGATTTTTACCCAGTGTGTGTTCCTGGACTCGCATCATTAGCCCGCTATCCCTGATTGAATCTCTGCCGCAGTGGACTAAAATGTTTTGTGTGTATCCTGCAGGTAGATGTGGTTTGTGGAGATCACCTCCTAGATCACTACCAGTCACTCAAAGAAATACAGAGCTCTGTCGGCGAAGATGCACTACAGGTAAGAACCACAAAAGCACACAGTAGAAACAAACCTGTAACTTTGAGTGATCATTTTTGCTTTTGTTTCTCTTTCCTCCAGGACGGTCTATTGGTGCTACACTTTGGCTTGGTCCTGCCCTCGCAGTCTTAAATATGAGACGTGGATTTGTTCTGAGCTGCTGAACTGACATTTTGGATATTGTTTCTCTTCATCAGACTTCATCAGTTAGAATTTAATACATTGTTGCTAGCTGGTTACAAAACAGATAAACCTTCAAACATGAATGTAGCCATATTTGGCAGCCGGCAGATTTTTAAAAAAATACTTCTTTCTTTATTGAACAGGCTGGAATGAAAATATGTACTGAACTATTTTGTAAATTTTTTAACTAGCAAGATCATTATCTTATATTTACTGGACACAGATGGCATACATCTGGATTACTTTGTACCCACATGTATAAAATGATTTTGACCTGATGAATGAAAATGACAAATTCCTGTTCCTGCTGTCAACGTATCTTTTTAAGGGTTTGTTTAGTCATGAAAATGTGACTTGCTGTAACTAAAACTGGACTGAACTACTGTGAATGGACTGAAACTCCTCAGGCGTGTCTGTAAAAACGATATAAGCAGCATCTGTCTGGTTGGTCAATTCCAAAGCTGTGATTTAAAGGGCTTAAAGCAAAAGGACTACCACTACCAAAGGTTTGTGTATGTTAACGCTTATAGATTGTTATTTTTGAGTATATTTTTTGTTTTGCTGATTAGTTGAGACACACTTTGAGTACAAACATGGTTATTTAATGAGAGTTTGTATAAAGAAGTCTTTGCTATGTTTTGTTTAAAAACAACTTTTCTACTTTGTTTTGTCAAGTTGAATTAATAAATAAAAGCACAACTGAGAAATATTTCCTAATTCGTCCTTGATTACTGTTTTGTAGGGACGGATTTAGGCACATCTGCATAGGTGGGCCAAAAGACGGCACATCTGGGAAGGAGAGGGGCATTAAATGTTAAGAGTTTAGTTTTTAAATTTCAGTGTATTAAATACAACTCCAACAGGATTTGTGTCTCCTGGGATCAAATCAGAGATCTTTTTATGCAAATGTAATGTGTAAACCTAGGGATTTACACTATGGAGCCACTTGCCTTAAGGCACATCTAATGGTAAATGGACTAGTTCTTATATAGTGCTTTTCTACTCTAACTGAGCACTCAAAGCGCTTATACAACATGTTTACATTTACCCCATTCACATAAGCACTTCCATATGTAACTAAGCGCTTTAATTAGCTAACATTCACATGCATTCATACTCCAACACTTGCGTCGGAGAGCAACTCAATCTTGCCCAAGGATACATTGGCATGCAGGCTGGAGCAGCCAGGAATTGAACCGCCGACCTTCCGATCAGTGGGTGACCTGCTCTACCTCCTGAGCTACAGCCACCCTTGCCCATATGAATGGGGATGTGTTAAAAATTCCCCCAAAGTCAGAGAAGCTACATTTATTGTTATACAAGTATAACATCTGACTGTTGGCAGCCTTGAGTGATTGTATGAAACCAGAGTTTGTCATGCAATTTTATTTGGTTGTCATTTTAGTGTTACCTAGTGTCAACAGTGAGGAACGTGTGGAAATGAGCCAGACCTCAAACTGCTTCAAACTTACAAAAGCTGAGAAGTGGGATCATCTCACTCGAGACATGAAGTCTAAATGGTGTCTATTTTTCATGTGTCGTACAGGTTTCAGTATGTGAAACAGCAAAATGAAAGATTTTCCATTAACATTTAATACTCGGGTTATTGTTTACTGTGGTACAGTATTTGTAACATGTTCACCCCCTCTGGAGATGTGCAGAGCAGGTTAGTTCCCTTTGGTTAATGATGGAGATTACACTTCAAGAAAAGCAGATGGCTCAAATACTTAAGCCTGCAACAAAAATTTCTAATACAGGATTATTGACTATTACTCAAATTCTATTTCCAGAACATTAGTTTTGCACCCAACAACTACGATGGTGTCAGAGTTTCCATGTATGTCTTCAGTTGTTGGAGTTGATGTCTGCCTCATCTTTATCTTCGCTGATGTCCTTGAAACTTTCCTTCGTGGCTCCTTCTTTCTCCCTCCTGGAGGAGCTGGATGAGCCTCGAGGTTGGTAGGTGTAGCTGAAGGACATCCCTGAGTTAAAGTGAGTCTCCTCCCCTTCCAGCAGTTTCCTTAGAGGATCAAAGGAAACAAATGTCAAGCTGCACATGCACAGAATAAATCTAGCTGTCAAGAAAAAACGTAATGGGACTTTGATAAAAGGTTAATGCTCTGAAACTGACTCTATGGCTTCTAACTGGTACCGTATGGGGGTAAATTAATGCCCCCTTGATTTAAACATGTTATGCTTTTTGTTACTTAAATTGTTGAAGGGGCAAGGTGTCTTCATGCTCAGGTTTGATCTCGGTTTAAAACTACCAGGAGGATCCACCAATTGATCAGTGGTGCACAACTGTAATGAAGAAACTTGAAGCCTCAGGTACACATAAAAGGACAGTGTATTTGTGTATTCATTGTTATAGTTTCAATGAGACTGGGGGAGTAGATGTAATTTGAAGAGGGTCAATTTGAAATTCATTTTAGAAAAATCAAAGTATACTGCCAAAAGTGTTCACTCATCTGGCTTTACACACATATGAACTTGAGTGACATCCATAAGATTTAATGTGATGTGGGCCCACTCTTTGTAGCTACAACAGCCTCAACTTCTGGGAAGGTTTTCCACAAGGTTTAGGAGTGTTTATGGGAATTTTTGACCATTCTTCCAAAAGGACATTTGGGAGGTCAGACACTGATGTTGGGTGAGAAGGCCTGCCTCACAGTTTCTGCACTAATTCATCTTAAAGATGTTCTGTCAGGTTGAGGTCAGGACTCTGTGCAGGCCAGTCAAGTTCTTCCACACCAAACTGGCTCATCCATGTCTTTATGGACATTGGTTGCATGTTGGAACAGGAAGGGGCCATCCCCAAACTGTTCCCACAAAGTTGGGATCAGGAAATTGTCCAAAATGTCTTGGTAGGCTGAAGCATTAAGAGCTCCTTTCACTGGAAATAAGGGGCCGAAGAACTAGCCCACATTATTATTCCTCCACCACCAAACAAAGTCACATAAGTACCGTTCTCCTGGGAACATCAAACCCAGACTCATCCATCAGTTTGCCAGATGGAGAAACGTGATTTGTAACTCCAGAGAACACGTCTCCACGGGTCTAGAGTCCAGTGGCAGCTTGCTTTACGCCACTGCATTCAACACACTGCATTGTATTGGTGATGTAAGGCTTGGATGCAGCTGCTCGGCCATGGAAACCCACTCCATGAAACTCTCTACACACTGTTCTCGAGCTAATCTGAAGGCCACGTGAAGTTTGGAGGTCTGTAGGGATTGACTCATCAGAAAGTTGATGACCTCTGTGCACTATGCACCTCAGCATCCACTGACCCAACTCTGATTTTAAAGTGGCCTACCACTTTATGGCTGAGTTGCTGATTTCATGACTGTACTTGCTGCACAGGTAGCATCCTATCACGGTACTACGGTGGAGTTCACTGAGCTCCTGAGAGCGACCCATTCTTTCACAAACGTTTGCAGAAGCAGTCTGCATGCTTAGGTGTTTGGTTTGATACACCTGTGGCCATGGAAGTGATGGGAACGCCTGAATTCAGTGATTTGGATGGGTGAGTGAATACTTTTGGCAACATAGTGAATATCAGACAATGCTATTCTATGTAGTATATTTTTGCATCCTAAAACATGGCTCAAGGGGGTCTTTGAATTACAGGAATGTGTTTAATCAGTACATAGGTGATTTACTCTTTCAGCTAACAGACAAGGTTGGATATTCTTGAACCCACTGAGCACCTGTAAGCAGCTATCTCTATGTCCAGGGCCATCTTGACATTGAGCAGGTCTTGATACTCCCTCAGATGATGAGCCATCTCACTCTTCAAGTTCCTCAGCTCAGTATCCATTTGGCTAATGGTGTCCTGTGACAATGGAAAGGAAACAGGAGTTGAAGAGTTTTTCTCTTTTCTGTAATATTTGTGATATGCTGTAGTTTCCTGTGATACATGTAAAGGACCCCTCTAAAGTTTGTTAAGGGATTTCCTTTTTGTTCCAGTGACCTTTCCGGCTAAGCTGTACTGCCTGTAAAAAGCCAGTGAAAGCCAGATGACCTTCCTGTGTCCAACTGAGCAGGTCAGATGTTAAGCTAATAGACATTCAGGGTTAATTCACTAAGAACCACTAAGAACCGTTACAGGCACAGTTAGACTGCCAACCATACACCAATGACCAACTCTTTACTGCACCTTGAACGTGATTTAGATATTCATTACCCCAAAGACGGAGCCAGAGCTTTTTATCAATAGGATATCCATGCCAGTGATCAAATGTCCCACTATTTTAGCCTCAGCGCTTAAAAATTGTTGCTAAGTGTAAAGCTAGAGCCAGCAACTTAGTTGGTTAGCCTATCTACATAAAATGTGAGGAATGTTCTGGGTTTGCAATAGCAAAGCTTATCAAAAACACATCGTTAGCTAAAATGTCGAGCATGATTGGAAATATTCTGACTGTATATTTCATCCATTATTTTTGCAGTTGAGTTGATTAAGTGGGTTATTTTGTGACACCAAAAAAAGAAAAAATTGCATGTTGTCTTGTCTCCGTCTGCAGTATCAACAGACTGTAGGAGTAACCCATCAAATAAAGCGAGCTGGAAATAAAAATAAAATAAAATAAATAAATAAATATATATATATATATATACCCTGAGCTTTCAGAGGATGCTTGGGTGATTGATTAAAATGATTCTGTAGGATTATCTGTATGCTGGATTCTTTCTGCTAAATCCTTGACACATGAAAGTTGGGGACACCGCAGTATGTGCTGTTAGCTGAAAGCTTTACTCAAGCTGTGACATAATTGCTGATTACCTTGACCCTGCGATCTGCAAGCTTTCAATCCTATTATTCTCCAGGTTTGCACATAATTGTGACCTTCAGCCAAGATTTCTCCCATTTTAAAAAAAGTTGTCTCAACTTTGATTTTTTACAGTTGCAGCGCTTCCTCAGATTTGATCATAACGATAATCACTGATCCATTTCCAAGGACCGTATAAGAGCAGTACAGTATTTCTGTCTCTTACTGTTGCGCACAAAAACTTCATGGAATTTGTGGTTCCAGTTTTGCCTTTTAGTATTCATAACATATTCTGTACACAGAGTTATAGTAGAAATACTAGTGTATCTCAGTGGTTTAATTCTGTCACTGCAACTAACTCCTCCTCAGTGTGACATGTTATTCTGTTCTGCACAAGAGTCTTAGGTTATACTCACTGAAATACTTAGCCATTTAATTAAGGCTTCTTTCACACACAATATATACAAATTGAAAAGCAGACAAGCAAAAAGCACATCCATGTTTCCCACACTCGGTGCTGGAAATATTTTTGGTTTTATTGATCTATTAAAGCAAAATTTGCAAAGCAACTGAACTGTTTTGTGGACTGATATTCTACAAATAAAATATGTAGTGTTTTAATGATGTGATTATACAAAAGTACCCTGAACAGAGACGAAGCTGGACAGATGAAAGTATCTATATGACTGTAGCTGCCAGTTCAGACTCCAGTGTCAAGTCCTGGTCTGTTATCTTCTGAGACACTGCAGGGTTTTAGCGATATATAAAATGTAGTTAAGACAGTCATATTTTATTGTATTTTGGACCCGATTTCCCACTTCCCACTATGATTCTGTGTCCACCAGAGTTCTAGTCCTAGCAGACTGGTTGGATCTTTCAAACAGAAAATACAAAAACAACAAGTTTATATAAATTACTAATGTTATACTTTTTTTAAAGGCTGTTTGCTTGCCTGCATTGCTGTGACTTCAGTATTGTGTGCATCCTCCATCTCTGCAATCTGCCTTTCCAGAGACTCGTTGGCGCCCCTCAGGGTCTCTATCTCGATGGTCTTGGACTGCAGCTGCCTCCTGAACTCATTGATCTCCTCCCTGCTGGCCCTCATGGCCTCGCTGCTCCTCGTGGCCTGCTCGCTCAGGCTCGCAAACTTGTTCTTGTACCACTCCTCAGCCGACTGAAGGTTTTTGGAGGCAATGGTCTCATACTGGTTGCGGATCTCCTTCAGAGCAGAGGTGAGATCCGGTTTGGCGAGCTCAAGCTCCCCAGAGACCTGCTGCGCCTCCATCATGTTGCTCAGCTCCTCGATTTCCTCTTCGTGCACTTTATTGAGGAAGGAGATTTCATCCATCAGCGACTCCACCCTACGTTCCAGGTCCAGGCGGACGGCTGCAGCATCATCCACGTCCTTCCTGAATGACCTCAGGGTCTGTTCGGCTTCTTCCCGTACTCTCACCTCCTCATCGTACTTTGCATTTAGCTTCTGAAATGACACAAAAAAAAATCAGGCTTAAAGGTGAGAAAGTGAGTGCAATGACATGAACAGAACACGAGAGACACAATGACAAAGATGTTATTACAGATGATAGAAGTTTGATTTCTGTGGGGTTCTAGCTTTGTAGCAAGCAGCTACCTTCAGGGCTGAAAAGATGAAGCCAGAAACTGCAGTTCCTCTAATGGCCATTTGAGGCTGGCAGCAAAAGTTAGTCAATCCCAAAAGCTCCCATGTTGCAATGTCTGTTTTCAACCAGCTTCATTTCCCTCTTAATAACGACTGCAGTGGGGGTGATCTTTTTAATATCATCCATGTGGGTACTGGTAAACAAAACTGTATGGCCTGCCGTGTGGGACAGCCTTTCTTAAGAATATGCGCTTCAGTTTTTGTAAGTGAAATTTTATTATTTTGTGTGTGCATACAAATGTAAAGCAAATTTTGTGTAGCTTCATTACATACAAAGTCTACGCAAAAAATGAAAATTTATGCAAATTAGCTATAAAAAAAAAAACATGCCAACAGTGGATGGCATCATGGTGGCTACATCCACTTTTAAATACAGTCTATGTGTAACTGTTCAAAACTGAATAGAGGAAGGAGCATCTTACTTTGTCCTTCACCTCTTCAAAACTGTCCACTGGTCTCACCTGCAGCTCGTCCTCCATGTTGTTCCTCTCGATCAGCACTCGGTTCTTTTCCCTGTTCAGCTCTTCCAGCTGCGAGCGCAGCTCCCTCATCTCCTGCTGGTAGAGATGAGCGACGCGGGGCCGCTCGCTCTGCTTCTGCCTCAGAGTCACCAGCTCCGTCTCCAACACTTTATTCTGCTGCTCGAGGTGTCTGACTTTATCGATGAACATGGCAAAACGATCATTCAGACCCTGTGCAACAGAATAAGCACTTGTTCATTATCAAAGGATTATTTGGGATATTAAATACATGAAAGGCAGCAAACAGGAAGTGTTGATAGAAGCTAATTCAATCAAATACAATCCAAACTTTGAAAATCACTCTTTTTATCATGTGGTAATGATGCATGAGCAATTTATAAATATGACACATATATTATTGCCTTCAAAAATTGGGAAACACTTTGTAATATTGACCACGACTAATGGTGTAATCCCCTGTAATTAAATGGAATTTCAGTGTCTTTTATTTAAAATGAAAATTCAATTATATTTACCTAAAATAATTATACTTTCAGTAAATTTAAGTACAGCTTAAGTAATTTTAAGTAGTGTGCAACTTCATGGTAAACAAACAGTATTTCCCCATCTTACATGATAAGTACGCTGTACTTTCCGGGCTGAGTTGTTTCCTTTTTATATCTTTATTTAATATTTAATGTGAATGATGGAAGTTCTATTATTCTGTGGTCCTTTAATTTTACCAATATAAATGTGGACGGTTCCTCTTTTCTAACAGTTATTCAGTGCTCAGAATTCCTCATGCGCTGACTAAAATTGTTTATGCATTACTTAAAATACTTACACACTACTTAAATTTACTCATAGTACAGCACAGTACTTTTCTTTGTTTCCTGTTAAAACCTGACTTGTTACCTTCTTATTCTAGTGTACGAACCTTTAAGTATTTGTGGGTATATAGAATTATATTGTAGCTTCAGATAAAATGATTTAAATTACATTTAATTACAAAGGAAATTAAGCCCTTATTCTCTGGCCTTGTTATTTAAATTTGATTATCAAGTGCTACCAAAAACTGGCTAAAAGTTTAATAATAGTTATATGCACATCCAGCATATGTCTGACTACCTGTCAGAATTAATCTGTTTTTTTCCTTTGGACTCTGTTCTGGTCTCCACCTAATCCTGAAGGAAGTATATACTTCTTTCTCATTAAGTCTTCCAAAATCTTTAAACTCTACCTGATAACCTTGTCTGAACCAGGTAGATAACAAAGTTGCAGGTTAGTAACTACTCAGTAAAGTGTGACGCGCCACATGCCGGTAGCGGCAGGTGTCTGCTCCTCCCCGAGCCTGGTTCTGCTGGAGGTTTCTTCCTGTTAAAAGGGAGTTTTTCTTTCCCAATGTCCCCAAATGCTTGCTCATATGGGGTCGTTTTGACTGTTTGGTTTTCTATGTATTATTTTAGGGTCTTTACCTACAATACAAAGCGCTTTGAGGCGACTGTTTGTTGTGACTTGGCGCTATGCAAATAAAATTGAATTGAATTGAATTGAATTGAATTGAATTGAATTGAATTGAATTGAACTGAATTGAATTGAATTGAATTGACAGTTGTCAGTGACCGCAACACTTTCTGCTGCGTTCGGATCCTCATCTTCTGGTTCTTTCTCGGGCTGTGATCACGCCTACCTGCAACTGCTCCTTCTCGTTGGTTCTAATCACTTTGAACTCATTGCTGACCACGGAGGTCTGAGTCAAGTCCAGGGAGGCGGTCGGCACCGGAGAGAAAGAGGTGGAGGTCCGTCCCACCCGTCTGTACAGACTCGCGGAGGACGCGCTGTTGCGATGCGCAGCCATGGACCGGAGCCCCGGGGAGCCCCGCGGGGACCCGCTGCTCATGCGAGAGGAGGAGACGGGAAATCTTGGAGAATCACCGAAAATCTTCCGGTAGGAGGACGACGTGAAGCGGTCTCCGTAGCTCATCTTTGCTGTGACTCAGAGATAACACCGTGACGCGTAAAGAGCTTTTCAGGAGCTTA
>VUQJ01011087.1:2428-26049 GCA_015108635.1 Andinoacara biseriatus
GCCAAAGATCAGCCCCACTTAGCCATAGTGATGGCAGTGTGAGTGAAAAAGAGACTGAAACTGTCATTCTTTCTTACTATTGAGGGAAAAAAAAAGAGCACCCGCTGAAAAATCTAACACCTGCATTTGAGTTGAGAGTTTTGCTTTTAAAAAAAGTGCAGTTACTTTATTTTACTCTGCTGTGAGCATCTATTGTCATAGATGCTCACAGCAGAGCAATAATTCATATAACAAAAGATTCATGGATCAATAAGGTTTCACATCTTTGTTCTCACAATACCGCTCACCTTCTGGGAAAGTATAAAATGTGCATCTCACTCTGTTAACATGGTGACAATAACACAGATGTGTCATTTTCAGCTATGGTGTGACTCTTGTTAAAAAAAAATAAACAATTGTCATGTAGTTAACAACGCACCTATTTCTCATAGGACTTCAGCAAACAGTAGATGGATCAACTGTGTCAGGTCTGGATTTTTTTCTTTTTGAGGCCTACCACTTCTTTTGTCCCCTCCTTGTCCAGTTTCCTCAGAATTTTTGAGGACACACTGCACATCATGCCGAGATATGCCAAGTTTTCAGCTAACAGCTCTTTGGGAAACACCTCATTGGTTCAAAAATACTACTAAAGAAATTGGAACAAACAACTTGATTTTGTGACAGGCTGCTAGCAGCAAAAATGTCTAAAGATACTATTTAAAATTGGTTCTTTGGTAAGTTTACTGTTATGTATAGACGCAACTCTGATTCGTCCCTTGAGTTTGGTGCCTTTTTGTTAGTTGAATTATTTGTGGGTCAGTGTTAAGTGGCGTAAAGAATAAAAACATTCCTCTGAAAATGGTCAGATACAAGTACTCAACTGAAGGGAGTGAAAAAGTGGCCAATGTGAAAAAAAGACCTTTCAGAAAGTCTGGAGAACTATTGCTCAAGACCACTTTAAAAATTAAGAAAGAAAGTCTGTCTCCTAGGAAGCAAAATATAAAGACAATGAGGGGTAGTTTAAGACTTTTGCATGGTCCACATTTATAAGAATGAATGATCTTTTTAATTATGTGTATGATGAGTAGCTTAAACCACAAAACACAAGAGTCTTTCTGCAATTCTGCTGATCTTGAAGAAACCAACCAAAGTCCCAATTTACTGAATATTTTCTCTCCATTTTCCCTGCGGGGACATCAGACCCAGCTGGTTCTCTCTCTGAATTGGAAAGTCCCCCTTTGTGCATTATTTGCTCATCTATTTTCTCAGTTTCTTACTCTTCCCTTCACACATGAGAGAAAGCCGCTTTGCCAAAATAGTTGACTGTCTGGTTCTTCGGTTTGTTGCTGCTGGGTGTGACGTGGCTGCAAATTTGTCTTTCTCTCGATGCTTATTGAAGGTGTTGGCCACTGACTTACGCTATCTTTAAAATGTCAGGAGCTCCTTCCAACTGCAAAGAATATGGGATGTAGTTAATTAAATAGCATTGAGATTTTGGATTTCAGTCATAAATTTGAATAATATTTTAAAGAACTGGAGTTCAAATTTAACAGAAAACAAATGCACATGCGGTTTAGAAACGAGACAGAGAGAGACAGAGAGAGAGAAAGAGGAAATCCAGATAAGACATATTGATCGAAGCCTGAATATTAAACCAGTTGCTGCCCTAAACAATCTGTGAACATATAAGGCAGATGGATACAATCCATGATGCTACTACAACCACATGGTGCTGACAAACCAGAACCATAAAGGCTATAATGTTTTCTTTTGATGTATTTTTCAACATCCTGGCTGCCTGTGCTGTCCGCTTAGACCACTGGTGTAAAAAGTGAAAACAAACTGACATCTTACTTTGGATACTGGCAATAAAAAGTCAAGCAGTCATCAGTGGTACGGCATTCTTAGCATTAATGTTTCCTGGAAGTGCTTCAATTGACATTTTTACTTTAAGAGCACAAATGTGAACCTTATGCTAGGGTTTAACAAAAGGTCCATGGATCATCAAATTTAGCAGTATTCACCTGGGAACCATGAATTTAATGGCTGTTGATTGAGCTGGTAGACCAACTTACAGACTGAAATTGCCAACAGAGCTGGGCTGTTAGCGTGCTGAAAATAACAGAAGGGTTTTTGATCTTCATTTAAGGCAGAACGTCTTGTTAGTAATATTTGACGAATTTTTTTTCTCCTCCCGTCATTAAAATAGCTGCATACAGTACGTAAACAAAGTTACAAGATTTGTTTCTGGCACAATTGGGGGCGAAAAGAAGAAGAGAAAAAAAAATAACAAACAAGCAAGAAAAACAACATTCATACGTTTGTATTTGCGCAGAAATATCACAGGTAGCCCCTGAACAGAGCAATGACCTGGGGTCATCTACTTGCTCTTTTCCCTGCCCTCTGTTCTCATTTGGTTAGTGCATTTGTTCAGTAATACAGCAGCTTACCCAAAGTCCACAGAAATTTGCCTTTTCTTCTTCAACTCAGAAAGACCCTCATACCCTCAAAGTAGTGTCAGGTTTCACACTGCATAATTGCTTCAAGTAGCTTGATACTGCTTTGGACCTTTCAAAAGCTTTTGTCTTTGCTCTGATATTTCCAAACAAGCTGCACATTAATTGAGGGGGGGGGGGGGCTTAATTTAGTTCACAAACTTGCATGTATGTGATCCATAAAGCAATTAGTGTAGCCAAGACAGACTAAGTAGTACTAAAAAAACAGGATGCAGTCTGTGTTGATTTTGCTTTGCTTTGTTCAGAAGAACAGAAGGAAACAATGTGGAGTGCATCATGTTTAATACTTTTTATACTTAAGATGCTCATTACAGTGCAGCAGCGATGGGAGCGTGAGGTCCCATGTGTCTGTACTTATCCTTAAAAATCAACACCAAATGACTTTGAGTAGATAGGGGCATAGATCATGAATGCATTGCATTTTCTTAGATTAAGTTTAAATATTGAATACTGAATATTGCTTATTTTGAGCTAGGCCAACCACTACTAAGTGACATACTTGCATCGCATCACAAATCTTTGTTAAGTCAGTAATATTTGGCACCCTGTTGTGTTACTCAATAAGCTTTCCAAAAAATATTACTGATGTTTATTTGTATCCTTTTAAAACTGCATGACAAATTCTCCCTTTTCGCACAAAAGAGAACTGTCCTGTCTTTCCTTTTCCATAAAAAAAAAGCAATGGAAAGGGGAACACCAGAACTGAAAGTCCTCTACATGTGTTCTTCATCTGGTGTGAAAAAGGCACTAAATCAACCTTCAGTAAAAACTAAAAAAAAAAACTAAAAAAAAAAAGTAAAAAGAGGTTCTCAGTAAGCTGTGTGGTGATGCAAAAACTCGACGAGAAAAGCTGGAGGAAAAGTGAGATCGGGAGGTCCAGTGCCAGAGTAGTTCTTTATTATAGCGTTCCCCTTTTGCAAAGCCAACTATCTTTGCACACAATGATCATAAAAAAATGATTTCCCAAAGACTGATTATGCATAATGTCTATGTGAACACAGAGAAGATGTAAAACTTATGCAGCATCTTAGGTTTCAAAAGGACCAAGGGAAAATACACAAGTTTCAGAACTGGATGAAAATCAGAATCATGTTGATCTGAATGTTAAGCAAAGCCAGATTGCTCCACAAAGCCTCCGAGTGATCGACTCATGGAATGGTCAAGCTGCGGACGGCAGACAGCTATTGAATAATTTGGCTGCTTTTAGCTACAAGTTTTTTCCCGGACACTATATATAATATAATAAAAGTTCAAGATTTCATAGAGTTTAATACAGCAGGGCAAATGCTTTCTTGCCATGCCAACAAAGCAACAATTGACTGCACTCATTCTGCTTTGACAAGAAGAAGATATATTTAATAGGTGCAGAGGTGAGACAATTTAAGGGGAGGTAAAGTTTGTGTCCTTCCAAATGAACCTGTTGATTTCATCATTCAGAGCTTAAAGCTGTTTATGAGAGGAACAATTTCAGAGTGCCTTGCGAGTTTACAAAAGTGCAGTATGTCACCATTGCTATTCTTGAAAGCCATAAGCTTTCTGCGCTCTGAAGCCTTGGATGTAATGCTGACAGACAGCTTGCTCTCTCCCTCTGCTCCTCAACAGTCACTCCTGTCAGCTAAAATAGAAAGGAAACCATGAACGCCTCTGTTGTGTTGAAAAAAAAATGCTCTTGAACTGAAAGATGTTGTGTGAGTCAACATGAGAGTGATGGAACATGTGTGACAACGTGGCCGCTCTTTGCGTTGTGTGTAAAAAAGAGTGTAAGCACAGGCTGTGCATGTGTCTGCAGCACAAGTCAGACAGAGAAGGGGGAAATACTGCTTAACCGAACCTTGGAGCACAACCAAAAGCCACAAAAGTAGCTCTGAATCCAGCATCCCTGAGCCGTGCAGAGATATCTAGCAGGACAGAGCAGAGCTGCACAGAACAGTGGTTCTATTCAAACCAAACCATTTTTCCCTGGCATGAGTCTGAATGGGTATAAAATGAAACCGCTCTTTTTTGCAATCACAGATTTCTCAGGGAAACAAAAGTGAAAACAGAAAAGAAAGCATTTTTCTTCCTTCCATAACAGCATCCATGTACCGTATGTGTCTTACAGTTGGATGCTATGAGATTTAATTTTACTCTGTAGCTACAAAAATGTTTGGGTTACAGCTGATTGGGCCTCACTTTTTCCTGGTGAGACTGTTTTCTTTTCGGAAGTACAGAGACTGGAAATGTTTCCCTCAAGTGGAAGAATAAATTCACCCTTTTTACTTCTGTCCATCCTTTTTTCGAATACTTCTCCACTAGAGGACTGTCAATTAAAACTGCTAACTCTGAGAATATGACATGAACTCATGTGTACAATCAGAGACAAAAAAACAACCACAGAGAGCCAAATAAGCACATTTTCCTGCTTAAACTGACCCGATGAGAGAGAGAAAAAAACTTTGTCAATAAATAACTATAATAAAAACCTCATAACAGAGGCGTGGTTAATCCTAGATGGAGTTATAAAACCTGCAGAGGTAATTATTCCACCTCTGTGGGTGCTCCCCTCTTCAGTGACTCACCACAGCCTTCACATATCCAACTTAGTCACAGGTTGGATTTCTCTTTCAGGTGTTCAGACTTATTAGGATGTGTTTGAAAAATAAATTTTATTTTCTTCATGAACAAAACTAATAAGACTTGAAAAGACCTGCAATAAATAAGAAACAGAAATAAATGGTAATCGGACTTGTTCTTATTTAAGCTTTCCTACTCAGCTTGAACACTCAAAGAGCTTTATATAGCAGGTCTCATTCATTCACAGTCCAATGAGCACATTGGCGAGCAACTCAGGATTCACTATCTTGCCCAAGGATACTTTGACACGCAGACCGAGCAGCCAGCGAGCAAACCACCAACCTTTCAATTAATAGATGACCTGCTCTTCCTCTTAAGCCACCCCCGAGATAAGTGTGTGGATGAGGGGATGGCATAGAACACATACAAATATGTAATTACAAACATAAACATCTACAATGCATGCTGTACATTCATTCGCACTTGTACAGTAGATATTTGAGAAGGTCTCACAGCGACTTATAGTGTTAAGTGCATGTCTACAACCTATATAACGTTATTGACAAAATCCATGGCAAGGATCCAAGGATTTAGTGCTTCCATTTTATCACCATTTCAGTCAGCGCGTGCGATGAAAATCATTGTTGCTGATGCTCGTCATAACATGAGCACTGCTACACTGCTGCGGCTTCCTCCCACAGTCCAAAGACATGCATGTGGTTAGGTTAGCTGCTGATTCTAAATTGATCATAGGTGTGAATGTGAATGGTGCTCCCTCTCCAGTGGCAACCCTAGGGGAAAAGAGTAGAATGCTAAATTAGAGTACTTGCTCAGCTGAGTGTAGATTTAAATTGTTTTGAGGGACATATATCCTCATTCCTTGAGCTTTCTGATATCTGTCTGTCATTCAAGTGCTACATGTTAATCAAGTTTGAGCAATCTGTGGCAGTAAGAGCAAAAGAGGGACTGAATTCACCCAAATGCGCAAGAATAAGCCTGTCTGTTGTCTGACATTGATGTCGATACTCAGTTACACTGGAAGTCCCGAGCAAATGTTTATTGACTCCTCTAGCTGCTGGGTTCCGAGATTGCACTCACTGAAAACTCACTAATTCTACTTTTTGACTTTTTTCAGACATTTGAGTTTCTTCAGTTCATCATTTAACTATTTAAATATAATGGGAAACACTTTAAATCAATATGCAATTGTACTGAGATCTTTTTTAAGCATGCCACCATCCACCTTATAATGTCAAAACAAAAGGGAAACTGCTAAACAGCATGTTCTTATGTATATTTTTAGAAGTTCTATTTTATATTTTAGGAAGTGTGACTTCCTACTCCATGAACAGGAGTGGTCCTTCAATCTCATTGTACATGTACATCCGTATAATAACAGTAAAGGCATTCTATTCTATTCTATTCTATTCTATTCTATTCTATAACACCTATTAGTTCACATGACTCCAACAGCCACGGGCAACATTTCTATCACAATTCTTTATGGATGTTAACTATTTAATTGGTCCTAAAACAAAATAGTTTTCCTAAATAAAGCAAAATTATATTTAAATATCCAACTGCACAATTACCATACATCTGAGGCAAATTAAGTTTTTGCCATTCATATGCACTTTGCATGAAGGGTATAGGTCTCTCGGAGACAATTATCTGCTGTTAAGTAACAGTGGGTGAGAGGGAATCAAACCCAGATGGGATTTTGGCACATTGCAGTATTTGGGAACAAACCCAGGAAAAGAGCTCCTAACCAAACTGAAAACTTTCTGTGCACCTCCATAAAGCCTTTTTTTTCCTGCTCCCAATAAAAAACTAGTTCCAATCAGTGCAGTTTAGCAGGTTAGATGACTTGTCTGAACATGTAGAATGGAGACTGGGGGCCATATGACATCCTGTTAGGCTACAAAGCACTCCATCATCTCTGCTTTTAAATATTCCCTTTCTTTTCTTTAAATTCCAAGTCCATATTTGAACATTTCTTGGCTTTTTGGTTAACTTTACCATTTAGTAATGTTAAAGGAATTTGGGCATGTTTTAAAAGCACAGTTTGGAAAGCATCTCGTCTTACAGATACTGAGTGATTTGTTTGGATAATGATTTTTTTGTAAGCTTGACCAGAGAACTCATTCATTTAATTTGATGCATTTACACGTGCATTTGCATAGTACTGTCAGTCAAGCATGACACATATTTTAATGATTTACCATTGAGCTACTATTTACTCTTGTTTAACATAACTAAAAGACTGGTCCACATATATCAGCTCAGGTTTACATTGTTCTTCGTTATGAAAAACCCCCCCAAATACTTCAAAATGATTTCTTTCAGTCCTCTTGCATTTGGCTGTAGTTGAAGCATTTCCACGTGATCGTGTGACACACTTGGAAGATACAGTGTAATGATTTCCCCAGAGACCTTACTCATTAGCTGCTTATCCTGAGGCTCCTCTCAGGGGCTTTCAAACACTGAAAAACAGTTACACAACTGATCTTATTATGGTGACGCGCCTGTTATTCAAAAACTCTCCTCATCTGATGTTTGTGAGCAGCTGTGGTTAATAAATGTTGCCACTCTGGACATCAATTCAACACCAGTAAAACACCAACTGAACAAAACAGTATTCAGATTTTAAACTTTTCCAGTCTACCTGAAGAACAATATCCCTAGGATCATTAGCAGGATCTGGGAGCTACACATCAAAACCATCCAGTAGTTAAATACTGCTAGTTCTTTTTCATTTAGTTTTATCATATTTTATCATGGAACAGTGATTAAAGCCACTGCTGTCCTTCTGTCCTAACAAACCACAGCTAGTCCCTAATTAGTAATTTCTCTCAATAGGATAGGAGGAGTTAGAGCATAGTGGGGAAAAAAGGAATCCAAGAATAACATGGAAACTTATCAACTTGAATATCAGCTGATTTACAAAGAAATGCTTGCCAGAGTTTTATTGAGGCACCTTTAAAGCCAGTTTTAGCAGGAGGGGTTGCATGAGTACATCTTCCAACGAGATTATTTATACCAGATTTTCTTTTCTTTGCTGACTTAATGGATTCTTTACAGATCACTGGTCTCTATTTACCTTGTGTCAGTCTTCATCATCATTTGGTTGCTATGCTCTCAGCAATAGAAGCATTTGACTCGTGCAGTCAGCACTTTTCTATTACAATACTCAATTCATTTCAACTGCAGAGATATGTAATTAGTTGATAGAATTATTGAATTATTTATGATTCTTTCAGTGACTCCAGAAAATGACTTTATATGATGAATGGATAATGGTGGATTGTGTAACCGTAGCTTAATGCATCTGTTGCTGCACTTGCAAGCTGTCCTGTAACAATGTTCTTGCAGCATCCCTCAGAAGCAGACAAGAGGGCTTGTGACCAGCTGGTGACTGCATTCAATCTTTAAACAGTCTGCAAATGTCTGGGCATAAAACTGAATAAGCACAATTTTCCGTTTCTTCACCAGCAATTGGTACAATGTCTTGACATGCCTTTAAGGAGGGAGCTTTGCTACACTGGTAGACCTATTCACCGGGAACCAAACAGCCTGTAGCTGGTTAACACTCCTCAACGGTGATGTGTTCTGTATATTTAAGACTTAAAAGAAGCCTGTGTGCAGGGCCAACCTCTATTCTCCTGAAAGGGATGTAGCAGATGTATGCAAAACATGTGAAGAGGAAGGGGGCAAACCTGAGTCAAATTTGTGGCACAGCTGTTTGCATTAGAGTATGTCACTTTCAGGCCGAGGTGGCACTCGATTTCATATTTACTGCATATTAGTTGCTGCTGGCGTTTTTCACTGTTGAA
Organism: Andinoacara biseriatus; assembly: GCA_015108635.1. Classification (NCBI taxonomy): domain Eukaryota; kingdom Metazoa; phylum Chordata; class Actinopteri; order Cichliformes; family Cichlidae; genus Andinoacara; species Andinoacara biseriatus. The sequence goes on from VUQJ01011087.1 coordinate 11,310, forward strand.
AGAAACCTCAGTTATAAATTCAGGTAATAGTCTGCAGCAGCTACATGACACGTTAATGTGGCCAAAGTAAACGGAACAACAAAAGCAGAGACTGCTAATGAGAGTGGAAAGTATTTAAATGAGCTTGAGTTTAAATGTTCTGCACACACTGTGCAGAACACTGAAGTTGGATGTCTAAAGAAAACAGAGGGTTGGAAGGGTTGCTGGATGCAAATTAAAAAAACATGGTACTGAGCTGTGCAGGTGGTTTTGGATCTTCTGCACAAATTCTGAGAATTTCTGCAGCTTTACCGTTACAGAGGAGGTGAACAGAATAGGGTCAACAAAAAAAGCTTACATTAAAGAAAATAAATTAATTAAAAGAAATTGCTGTTTCTTTTCTAAGCAAACAAAAGTTCTGTTTACATTCAGTGTCATCCTCGAAGCCTTACAAACGTGTACAATAGCATGTGGTCTCATCTCACTGTCAACAGCCAACATTTAAGTGCTGTTTTATGGACTGTACCAAAGAGCAGTGGTTGGTACCAGACATAAACAATCAGACGACCCCCTATGAGCAAGCACTTAGCAACACTCGGGAGGAAAAACAGTGAGAAGGAAAAACTCCCTTTTAACAGGAAGAAACCTCCAGCAGAATCAGGCTCAGGGAGGGGCAGCTGGGGGTTAGGAAATAGAGACAGGACAAAACACACACTTTGGAAAAGAGCCAGAGATTCATAATAACTAATAATTAACTTCAGAGTGGTGACAAAGTGAGAAAGAGTGTGAGCAAAGGAGAAACAGTGCATCATGGAAAGCCCCCAGCAGCCAAAGCCAATTGCAGCATAACAAAGGGAGGGTTCAGGGTCACCTGATTCAGCCCTAACTGTAAGCTTTATCAAAAAGAGAAGTTTTAAGCCCAATCTTAAAAGTAGAGAGGATCTCTGTCTCCCTAATCCAAACTGGGAGGTTCTTTCGCAGAAGTATGGCCTGAAAGCTGAAGCCTCTGCCTCCCATTCTACTTTTAAATAAAAGCCTAAATTAACCCATTTATTTACCTATAAAACCACCTTATCACTTTTATTTCCCAACAATAACACCTCCTTCTTTCAGCTTCTCCCTTATTCGCCATAGCGGGCGGCTCTGTATATTTGATTTGGCAGATTTTTACACGGGGAAACAACCCCCAAGAATATTAGGTCTCCTCCTGGTCTTGAATTGGGAGTCTTTTGCAATTTAGACAAATGAGTACAGAAAAAGTTCTGCACTATGGCGATACTGAGAACAATGTCACCTAATTTATCAAAGACTGAATTTAAATGTTTTTTTTTTATATCTCTAAATTGTGACACAGTAACAATACCACTTATGAAGTCAGGTTTACTGTATTTAGAGACTGTAGTATGTACTAGTATATGATGATTTTGAAGTTTTTCTTAATCTAAATGAGATTCATATTGTCTATAAAGACAATCTATGCTGACATAGCAGAAGATGACACAACTGTTGGAGTTCATTCTGTGGCTTTTAGTTTGACCTTCCTCTATCTACCCATTTTATACTGAGTGTGAAGAGGCCTGCACTTTACCGCCTCTACATCTGAGGGGTCAGTGAGAGGCTTCCTTTGGCCAGACAGTGGAGAATAAACACAGATTGCTTTATCGTGCCAATCTTTCGAAAGAATAACGACCTTTTCTGCCAAAAGATAAAATATATCAACAATGTCTTTCCATCAGTGATGGAGAAGAGCAGTTGAGGACAACATACAATGTGTGTGGGTCTGGTTTGAGAACAGCACAGTGTAAAAGATTTTCCTCCAAAAGAAGAAATGTATGCCATACTGACATTGCTCTTTCGCCAAGAAAGCAGGCTTGGCAGGCCTTTTTTTTTTTTTTAACCAAAAGTGAGTCATTGTGGTCTTCCGAAAGCATTCCTCTGTTGTGCTCCATTTCCTGAATTCCTTTTTTGAAGATTTTTTGGAGCAGTTAAAAGCAGCTGAATCTTGTTTTTTGGTCTAAATGATTTCATTATGGGAAATTTTTGATGTTTTTGTTTGTAAGAGCTTTCACACAGTGTGTTCCTTTAGGAAATCAGGAACAAACAGTTTCACATCAACTTGCACTGCTACTTCTTCATAGTAGTGCAAATCGATGGGAACCCTGCAGCAGGCATCTGCCTTTACTTAATGAAACAGATTCAACTGTATTTACTCTGAGAAGGGCTGTTGCTCTCAAACAAGCATTGTGTAATATTAAAAGCAGAAGGAATTAGGTACTCCTGCCTTGAATTATTGATCTGAAGTCTTTCTCACGTTTAGAGAAACTAGAAGTAGTATTACGTTATTATAGCTAACTTTCTGCACTATATTTGCAAGTATAGAAGTAGGTCTATGTGAGCTGTTAGATGTGTTTGCCTGGACAGCATAAGAAATCTGAACTCTGATACTTCAGCTCTCTGTATTACTCATTTGCCACAGTGACCTTAAGGGTCTGGCCATGAGCCCGAGGGGTCTACCTCCAGAAGATAAAATATGCCACACATTCATTGCTATTATTAAGTTACAGCTAAGAAGATAACCTTAACTGCCACCAGGAAAGGATCAACAAATAAATATAATTTATATGATGTCAGTTACCCATATATGTTACATAGCTGTAAAGACCACATTCCTTGCTTTAGAAATGCCCTTTAAATAAAGTACTATGCTAAACTGATACACTAAGCTTAGAGTATGAACTTTAGTTGAACACCATGGTTGCATAAGCCCTTGTTTAATATTTCAGTTTCTCCCATGGCTTTGTATATGTCTCTCAAACCGCTAGAGGGGGAAAATAAGGGGGAAAAAACAGAGCAACCTCTCAGGTGTCAGGATGTGATATATGCAGTTTTTATGACAAAATATGTAGCCACTTTCTACGCTGCCTGTCTACTGGTTATGTTCTCAGGTTACGAGTGATCCCGTGGAACGCTAACTGTAAGCGAAACCGTTGACAGCCTGTAACACTGAGTGACAGCTCAGGAGCAATAAAGGTTGGGTGGCTTTGCACAAGCACTAATTTTACCCAGTGCGTGCATTAGTGTCAAAGCAGGTCAAGTCTTTGTCCTCTCACCTCACGCACAAACAGTCGTGTTGATTGCAGCTGGGGAGAGGAGAGCTTGTAATATTTTTTTTATTGAGTTAACAACATCACAAACTCTGCCTCTCAGGGACTGCACCAAGCTTTGGATGGCTCATTGGAGAGTGGCGGCCTCAGCTGCTCTACTTCATATAGACCATCCTCTGGGTATCTAGTTGCCCTGAGGGCTGTTTACTATGGGTTTGAGAAAGTGCAGGTGTGATGGAAGTTAAAGTGTTTTTCCCTCAACCACCCCAACCAACCAGGTGCATTTCAGATAAACAAATGCAGGATGGGAATAGTTTCCTCCCCAGATGAAGAAGAATACAGTTACAGCTCTGACTCACAGCTCTTTGCCCTGTATCTTCCAGAAGTAAGTGAAAATGATATGGGCACTTCTTTTTCAATCCAGTCATTTGTATCTGTCTTTAATTAGATGATACGAAACTGAAAAAAGTCTTTGATGCTCTTCTGAAAGATTTTTTCTCACAATGGAACAGACAAAAATGTCATGTGTCAGTTTCTAAAGGGGTTGAATCACAGCACAACATCTGCTTCATAGTATCTCTGGAGCAAAATGTTCTCAGACTTGCCAACGTGTTACCATATTCAAGTTCCACACCCACGAGTCCATAATAGGCACCTCAGGCTCAGGCAGCCAGGCTCTGTGCTGTCCCTCTGTGGGCTGATAGAATATTAAGCATTTGAAGCTGCAAGGCTTCTAGGGAGGAATCAACAAACAGGATCCTTAGTCTGAAGTATTTGGTGTCATGCAGCCTTAGATTCCAGTGTAGTTCACTTTCTTATCATTAATTAGCCATCAAGCGCTGTTTTACAGTCTTATCACCTGCTGTCCATGATAAACTGAATCACATTAGGGAGTAAAATTGCTTCACCAGCCAGTAACACCTTTGGCAGTTCACACCGGTCATCTATTTGACCTACATTTTTAGCACAAGATTTTCCATCAAAACCTCTTACATGGAAACCTTGAGCCCACCAACAATCCCCCACTTGACACAAACTGTTCTTAGCTGTACTGTAACTCCAACTGACCCAGCTGCTGTGGATACAAGCAACATGCATAGAGTTCATCTTTTATGAGAAGGTCCTGCTGCATCATATGTGAAGTCTATTTAGGTCTGGGCTACTGGCAGGGACTCCAAGCAGGGGCTTAAGAACCAAACTTAGTGCAAGGAGCCACCCCTCTGGGGAAACTGATCACCAGAGAAAAATGTAATCATTCAACTCACTTTTTTTTTTTTTAATTTATTCTCTGTACACTGGGAATGTGGGGCAGAGACACAGGAGGTAGGAGAGAATGTTCTGGTTTCTTCTGATCTGAGGCCAGAAAGGTTTTGGTTCCAGAAACCAAAGAAACTATCTCTTAAAACAAAGAGAATAATAGTTAGTGAGCTGTTTTCATTTAACAGAATAAAAATTTCTGTTTCTTTGATGTAAAAACCTATAAACAGAATCTGTAGCTGATATTGTAATTGCATACACCTGGTACTAGTGCTAATGATGATAATTGACATGCAGTTTTAAATAAATCATAATGGGTATAGCTTGAACTTGGACTCGGCGCCTGACATGTTTTCAGATCTTAGTTTTAAAACACAATTTGTTCTCATTCTTTCTTTTCATGTTCTGTGTTTTAGTTCAGTCTAGTAGCTAAACCCAGACTCCCAAAATTTACACTATACAATTAAAATGCATTTTCCAGGATTATGTTTGTATGTGAGTTTCACAAATAATTAACCCGTCATTACTATTTATATACATGTCAAATTCTGTCCCTACATTACAATCTTGCAGACAAAATCGAGACTCATAAGACCAGGCAATAATTTTCCAATCTTCTATTGTCCAATTTTGGTGGGAAAATGTGAATTGTAGCCTCAGTTTACTGTTCTTAGCTGACAGCAGTGGCATCTGGTGTGGTCCTCTGCTGCTGCTGTAGTCCATCTGCTTCAAACCTCAGAGCGTTGTGTGTTCAGAGATGCTATTCTGCTTACCTTGGTGGTGAGTTACTGTTGCCTTCCTATCAGATTGGAGCAGTCCGGCTATTCTTCTCTGATTCCGGCATCAAAAAGGTATTCCTGCCTGCAGACCTGCCACTCAGTGGATTATTTCCCATTTTTAGACCATGCTCTGAGATGGCTGGAGAAAATCACAGTTTTTATAATTCTTAGACTAGCTCATCTGGCAACAACAACCATTCTACATTCAAAATTACTTTCTTCCTCATTCTAATGACTGGTTTGAACTCCAGCAGGTCATCTCGACCACGTCTACAGGCCTAACTGCAATAAGTTGCTGCCATATGACACTGATTAGATTGTGCTAGCAAACAGTTGTACAGGTGTACCTAATGAAGTGGCAGGTGGGTGAATATCCTTGCTTTCCTGCTGTTTCTCCCCGTCAGGCAAACAATCATGTATTAAATGATGTTAGATGATTTGGGTAAGTGAGAAAATGGAGGAGAAACTTTAAATGTCGATAACTTTATGAAAATATCTTTTGTAACTAAAAGAATCATCATTTTTGAAACTTAACCAAGAAGTTCTGTTTCCTAAATCTAACAAAACACTGCATGAAAACAAGAATGCAAGGTCAAAAAAATTTCATATAGGAGCCAAACCGTGGTCACCCCAGATGACAGGCGTGTGGATTATTGCACCACCAAGACATCTGCTTTCTTATGTGAATGTTGGTGTTTTGAATTGGATAGTTTATTGGAGAGACGTACACGCCCCTCCAAAAGTACTGGAACAGTGAGGCCAATCCCTTTAGTTTTGTTGCAGGCTGAAAACATTTGGGTTTGACATTAAAAGATGAATATGAGACAAAAGATCAGCATCTCAGTTTTTATTTCCAGGCATTTACATCTGGATCTGATACACTGTTCAGAAGAAAGCACCTTCAGTCTGAAGTAACCCATTTTTCTTGTGAGCAAAAGTATTGGAACATGTAACTGACAGGTATGTTTTGTTGCCCAGGTGTCCGTTTACACTACTAAAAGAATAACTGAAGAACACTGAATGTCTAAGCTCAGATTTGGGCTTTGTCGGTGCAGACTGCATTTATTGTTTCAGGAGTAACCAACATGAAAACCAGAGAGCTGTCTATGGGTGAGAAACAAGCAATTGTGAGAGAAGATGGAAAATCAATCAGAGCCATTGCACAAACATTGGCCATAGCCTGTACAACTGTTTGGAACATCCTGAAGAAGAAAGTCATCACTGATGTTCTAAGTAACACATGTGGAACAGATAGACCCTGGAAAACTACATCAGTTGCTGACAGAAACATTGTAAGTGCTGTAAAAAACAACTGTTAATGACATCAGCAACAACCTCCAAAGGGCAGGACTGAAGGTATCACAATCTACTGTTCACGACTTCATGAACAAAAAGCACAGAGGCTTCACCGGAAGATGCAAAGAAGAATAGTAAGGCCAAGCTGGAATTTGCCAAGAAGCTCAGAGACAAGCCTCAGAAATTCTGGGAAGTTTTTAGGTCGGACAAGACAGAGATGAACCTTTACCAAGACGATGGAAAGGCTAAAGTTTGGAGAGAAAAAGGATCTGCTCAAACATACAAACTCATCTGTGAAACAGTAGAGGTGATGTTATGGTCTGGGCTTGCATAGCTTCTCCTGGGACAGGCTCATTAATATTCACTGATTATGTCACACATGATGTCAGCAGCACAATGAACTCAGAAGTCTACAGAAATAGTTTATCTGTCAATTTAAAGAAAGATGCAACCAAACTGATTGAGAGATTCTTCATCATGCAGGAAGATAAGGACCCCAAACACACTGCTACAAAACTACAAAGGAGTTCACTGGAGCAGGAAGTAAAGGTTTTAGACTTAAACCCTACATAGCATTTTACCTGCTAAAGAAGAGACTCAAGGGAGTAACCCCCCAAAAACAAACAAGTGCAAGAGGCTGCGGCGTAAGCCTGGAAAAATCATCACAAAAGAAGGATGCAAAAATGTAGCTATGTCAGTGGCAAAGGGTTTTCAACTAAATATTAAGTCTTATTGGCTTTTATCTATTTTAAGTTGATCTGTTCCAATACTTTTGCTCATTAGAAAAAAGCGTGGGTTCAGACAAAAGGTGCTATCTTCTGAACAGTGTATCAGATCCACATATAAATATCTGGAAATAACAGCTGATATGTTGATCTTTTGTCTAATTTTGATTTAATTTTCATGTCCAGGTTAAATGTTTTCAGTCTACTGCAAAAATAGAGAGACTGGCCTCACTGTTCCAATACTTTTGGAGAGGATTGTAACTGAGGAAGCAGTTTACTTGTATGGAAATGGAAATTTTAGTTTGTTTGGTGTTGATGATCAAATTATTTAAGTAACTTTTTGCTTGGTTTCCGCATTTTTAGTGTGACACATTCTGTGATGTTTATCTTTTTTGTCTAACTGCTTACTTTTATTATTCACTTATTTATTCATTTGATTTTACATGTTTAACTTTCACTGTACCCAATCAGTGTGACATCTGTGTTTTGATATTGTGAGTAATTTTCATTCTTGTAAATAGCACACGATTTCACAATAACTTTAATTTTGCTATTTACGGTAAATAATTACTGTCACAAGAGTATAATATTTTAAGCTTATATTTCCAAATCTATTGCCATAGAGGAAATAAATAAAGAGAAATAATTCTAAACAGTTTTTTCTGTGTCACTCCCAGCCAGTTTCTTGCTAATCTGTTGATTTTTTCCCCCCTACAATATAGTGGCTTCAGACAGTTACCATTCTTCTCCATGACGGAGGAAAAAAAAAAAAAATCCCTATTGTTGACGTGTTTAGCAATGTTAGGAACAAACTGATCTTTACTCTTGTAAAGCCGTGCAGTGTTTTATAACTTTTTGGCTCTTTATTTTGTTTATAATCAGAGCTTCTATTAAACTCCCAATGCCAAAAGTCCGTCTTGGGTTCCTGGTTTTCTTCCCTAATGCTGACACATGAGTAGGATTCAAGCCTGGCAGAAATGGCTAGAAGGTGATAATAGGTTCTGGACAAGGGTCATGGAACCCTCTGGAGGCATGGGCAGCTGTCTTGCCTACGTGCTCATCTTCTCAGGCTCCGTTTGGTTGGCTGTGCTGAAAACACAAAGGACAAGAGACGTATCCATGCAGAGAGGTGTCAGATAACCTGACGTTAACAGTGACCATAAAGGTGAGCACTGATGGCGGCGGCATGGTGAGCATCACTTTCTGGCCAAATGTGATCATTTACAGGGTGGGAAAGCTGGATGTGAAACGATGGCCCAAAATGAGCCGCGCATTAGACACAAAAATAAAACGACCGTAAACACTTGTTGTATTTGACGGCAACATTTGTGTTGAAGGATTTGCAGCTATTGAAAACCAGCCTTATATTCCACAAATTAATTTTCTTGTGACACAACAAGATGCCAACAGGAGACATGTTAGAAGTTTAGCAAATGCTATGAATGCTCTAGTAACTTTACAGTATGTAAAGTATACTGTACATACTGTAAAGGTATCCTTTATTGTACTTCTACTGCATGACAGATGCAAGTATAACTTCTTTACTCAAGTACATTCATTTATTTATATATATATATATATATATATATATATAAATCATCAAGCACAGTAAGAATTTCACTCTTTCTTTTAAAGCTAACATTTGGATCTCAGAATTGCGCAGGTTGCGGATTGTAGAAATTGAGCTGACGCAGACCCTGGAAGGTACACTGAACTGGCACAGACTGTGTCAACTTGCTTGAATCACACTGACACTGGTTCTTTTGCAAGCTGCAATGTTTTATTAGCACCGGGAGTAAAGGATTTGGTTATTTGAGTATGGGTGTTGTGAAAGACCAAAACAGATTTTTTTGTCTTTAGAACAATTGTGCCTTTATTTTGAAGAAATCACTGCCATGGTGCCCTAAAGATAAATTACGCCGTGATTCAGCCAGAAAAAGAATTATTAGAAGAGTCTGGGTCTTTACAAGAGGTAACCACAACCAGATGGGTTATATCAACGTACTCTTATGCAAAAAAGACTGGCAGGGAATCATTTAACAAGCAGTTGTTTGTTTCTGGCAATATGTTTGTGTTTACCTAAAACTACTTTGTTAGATTTTAAAGAGCTGCAAAAATAAATATCTATTCTATATCACATTAATATTTGAACAGTGGGGCAGCACACTCTGGCACACTCCAGTGCAGCCAGACATACTGAGAGATCAAGTCATTTCACATGTTCCATCTGTGTAAAGGCATTGGTAACATGTGGCCTCACAAGCTTCCACAGTCCACCTCTGGGGGATTTTAAGTGCAGTTATTAGAAGTAATGCTGAAGCTCTATGTGTTCAGGCATGTCAGCAAGGAGACGGACAGCTCCAACAGGTGGGAAGGATATAAAGTAGGAGGGGTATGAACTCTTTTATCCAGGCACAGAAGGAGAAAGTGGTGTCAAAGGGACTGCCCAAAATAACTTGCCTGGTGTCTGGATAGTGGTGATATGATGCAGAGCTGCAGAGAGAGATGGATGGGAAGGGGCCACAGGGCACACTGAGTAGGTGCTAAAGGAAGGGCATCTCAGCAGGCTGTCAAGGTTATATGCTGGCAGGGAATGTATTAATATTATTATTATTTTTATTATTATTTTTACATACTGTATTCTGCTTAACAGAAGTTTAATAAAGTTGTGAATAATCGGTTAATCGGGAACATTTAGGTTTATATTTGTGGAAATGCACATAGAAGTGAAAATTTATTTATTTTTTACCAATGTTCATGGCAGTCCACCCAGCTGTTGCTGAAACTTAAAAAAAAAATGACCTCAGAACCACAAATGCAATCTTCATTATGGTGCTAGAGGACAAGTCAGACCACCAAAGTCAAAGTGATTTCATCCTTTGGGAAACAACGTCTGTGAATAATTTCTAATGAACACTGCCGTCCAAAGAGTCACACCATGACTGCAAAGTCGTAGTCAATCATTAATGTAGGCGCATTGTTTTGTCCAACTGCAGAACTGCCGAATGCTGTAATTATATCCATATTTTACTCCCAAAAATTATTCATTAATAAAAAGTGTAATTTGCTGTTAAATGATATGTTAATGTTGATCTTGCTGTTTCAGTATAAAAATGTGTAGTTTTCCCAGGAGACTGGTAAACTTCAGGCTGAATGGCCAAAGTTTGGGCCTACATAAATAGACATAATAAATATCTGTCAGTCATTGTCATGATATTAAGTTTTGAAAACAGTCGTATACTCTATAACAGACATGTTATTTTATGCAAAACTGCTTTGACTACACTGCAAAGCAAATGTAAGTTGCTTTGGCTAATTTGCTTTTTCAAACAAGGGCAGTTTATCTGTTTACACTGGGCTCCAAGAGGCTGATAACTCTTCTGACAACAACCAAAAAAATTATGCAAACACATCACTTCCTGTATTACCGTGCCCACATCATCTGATCCCACGTTATAATTTCGATTTTTACTCGACCACACAGTGTATTCTGCTGTCCCATTTTCCTGGTAGTCACATTGCAGGAAATGCTTGCACACACTGGATCACTAAAGGTTGAATGCATTTGCATTGCAAATACACCTTGTGGTGAATTGACACTAAATATTAACCCTGGATGGATAAGATGTGGAATGAAGATAGAGTTCCACGACATCTGTGTGCACCTACTGATACAGAAGCATGTTTTAAACAGGCAGCGTGTGCTACTGTTGACCGGTTTAAATATATATATATATATATCACTGACATGAAAAATATTTTTAAAAAGGCTTAAATGTCAACATAATCATACCGCAGCAGAAAAGGAGGAGCCAACTGGACTGACAATATGATATCAGTGTGAAAAGCTTTATTTTGACCCCACCAAGACTGTAGCAAAAACAAAGGAAAAGGCAGTGCAAGGAACTGATTTTTTATTTAAAAGGGCACTTTGAATAGTTAGACACATTCATACCAGCAGTTCTACAGATTTTCTTAGTATTTCTTAGTGTGGCTTTTAAGCATATTATCACCTTGTAAATGTTTATCTGGTCTACATTAAGTTGTAAGGGATTATTGGAGATGAAAGCTTCAAATCCAATAGCTGTCTTCGCTTTCAGTCCAGAAATCCCTAAATCCACTCCTGTGTCTAGATGGAAACAGTAGCTGATAGCAATGTTTTTTATTACTACACATGCACTACACATACTTTTTTTTTACTTGTATTTTTGTCCACAGTAGCACTGAGAAAGTTTCTGTCTACAGCAGACACTCCTGTAAACTACTGTGCTGTGCAAATAATAAGTACAATAATTGGTTTTAGCAGCTCAGAAATATACTACATTAAGTTTACACAGCAGCTGAATGAATTATATCCCTTTGGACCATAATAAATGTAAAACATATGTAAAATATGTAAGACATTGATCCTGGGAACAAGCGCAGAAACCCAGAAGAGAAGACGTCCAACTCTTGTGTTATATGTAGCCTCTGAAAACTCCCTTACTACCTCTTTTTTCTGTTGATATGTCCAAAAAAAACCAAAAAAAACTTTTTGGATACCTCTCACCTCAGAAGCTCCTACACAAAGATTTTTGCTCAAATTTTATTGTGGGGATGATCCTTTGTAATCCCATTTGGAATATGAATAACCGCAGCCTTCACAGACTGATGGCAATGATTTTTACACGCAGTAAAATCTCACAAGTACTCCCAAAATAGAAAACATCCCACTCGAAAACATAATTCTATAAAGCAAGCATCAATGGAAAAACAGTAATAAACAAACACGATGCACCACTGGGCTCTGCAACATAAACACATTCAGGGCAATCTAATACAATTACAAGCATATTTTCCAAAACATGTTCTTGGCAGGACAGAAAACACTCTCATACATGTCACGAGCGCTCAAGATGCTTCCCTGAAACTGCTGACAGTTAATACCATGCAGCATATTACATTATGTGTTTTAAGGTGAAGATTTGAGAAATAATATCAAAGGCCACATGCTACAGATTATGTCAAAGAAGTTAACACAAAACTTGAAAATTGTTAATAGAAGCCTCACATACGCTATTTAATAAGATAATGCAAAGGAGAAAAATAGAAAAATCAATTTATTAGATGCCCTGCTAATAAATGTATGAGATCATCAGTGGTTAAAAAGCAAAAACCCTGTGAAATCCAGTTGTACATATTGGTATATATATATTATTTGTATATCATTAATTTTGTATGTACTGTAAACCATAGAGAGTCTGATGGTCTTTATGTAAAATGAACATAACCACTTCTTCTATTTAATATCATACGGATGACCTGAAACTCATTAGTATCCAGAGAGCTGAATAGATCTACTGTTCCCAGTGACTTAGTCATAAATACAACTGCAAGCCATTAGACTTTTCCCTTTTCCCTTGCCAGTCATCCTTTTCCCCCTCTTTCCTCTGTTGTTATGAAACTTGCTATGGTAGGCTGAGTCAGAACAGCATTTCTTACAGCCAAGCGGATTTCAACAATCGATTAGACGCCAGGTTATTTGGTAATACTGCATTTGCCCTCTGAAAATAATATTTCACACCACTATTTTGATTATCGGTTGTCAGTTTATTCAGGGTTTTCTTTATGCCAATTACAAAATGCATTTGCAGGAATTACTGGTGCCATTTATTGTTCATCAAATATGGAGGGAAGTGGAGCTCAGCTGTGTTTCACATCCCTGCAAATTGCAAAATGCTGTTGAAAGATCCGGAGAGGGCAGAGGCCTTTATTTCCAAGAATCGAATAAATAAGGCTGTCAGTACAAAGGAAATTTCCTGCTGAGGTGAACATTAAAGGGACACTTAAGTAAGAGTCCTACCAGCTAGTGGTAGCAAACTTAGTTAGCAAAGTGTGTCAGTAGACTGTAGGGATGCAAGACAGACACACATGCCTGCCGATTTGTGATAAGATAACGTACAAATAAGGAGCTATAGTTTCTCTTACCAAAATTGAAGTACAGAGTTCTTGGTTGGGTGGTTAGTACTATTAACTGCACAGCATAACATTTGATTTGTCATATAGTTGCTTTCAAAACACTCCAAAGGGCACCAACACCACAACCACAGTCAAGTTTCATGACCTGCCTCTGCATTAACCTGTCAGTTAAACTGGCCACACACACCCAACATTCACTGTTTAAACTAAGAGGCAACCTTGAGACCTGAAAAATGAAGCCCATTTGAAGCTGCCTCCAAAAGACAGACAATCCCCACAGACCCACATATAAATATTTGCAACATTAGAAAAAAAAAAACCTAACTGAGCACTCCACCCTATTATTAGAATAAGGTAACTCGTGGCTCCAAAAAATAAATAGCAAAATAAAAATAAATAAAAACAACAAAATGAAGGCAGCAAAAGAGTTGAGGCTTCAAGAAGCAGTGTCCAAGTGGGTGACCTCATGGTCAGCATATCCATGTTGCAATCATCGGTTACTGCCATGAAAGGGTAAAATCTTTACAAGAGCTAAAGTGTTTCTGTTAAATAGGCAGATTTTGTTCTTGCTGTTTAGTTGGATATTTTAATGTGGTATGTGCGGGATGGACACATTTCTGGAACCAGCATGAGGAACAGCAGTTTTTGCCACTTCCATGTTGGTTTAATTGTTCTGCTCCACTACCCTAAGACTGCAACTTGATAAACACTGTATTGAACAGTGCAACAGTTCAGCACAATAGCTCTTCTGTATAAAAATATCTATGCATATCTACATCTCTTATAGGAACAGTAAACACATGACAGACTTCATATGGTAGAACAGTTTATCTTAATGGCATTATCTGTGCAGGCTCACAGGAAAATACAAGGAGTAGACCAAAGCAAACAATAGATTTTAGTACTGCAGTTCATGCTGTCACCAACTGGTTACAAAAACGAGTGAGGAGTCCTTAAATGAAAAACCTAAATGCAAAAACTGCACAGTGGTGATAAAATAAACTGTATAAAAAATTCACTGTGTAAGACAGAAGCTGCAGCAGCTCCGTGTAGGAATACAAGCTTAGTGCTGTAGTGGAGGATTATTAGGATTCAGTGACAAAATGATTTTATTAAAGGGCGTGAGACACATTAGGCGCTGCCTGCAAAACTCCTGTCTTGTCCACTGTGTAAGGTAGCGAAGGTGTTTTGACAGATGGTGGTGAGAAGGCGGAAGGAAATATGAACCTCTGAGCAGCACGGAGCTGTCACACACCCTCCCTCTAAACACCGTAGACATTAGCCGACGCAGACACTCACACACTTACACACTTAGGTCGCACACAACAGTCCAGACAAGCTCGCCAAGGAGTAAAAGTCTACACTCATTTCTACGACATTATACCGGGGTTCCTGAATGTGACGCGTCAGCAGTGAAATACAGCGCGGTGAGTAGTTTAGATTTCCTTGGTCTTCCTATTTTTTGGCAACAGTTTTGTGGAAAGCGAATAGAAGTTATAGAAATAATATAATCTTAAATAAAAAATGAGAGACGAAGCGCAATCTACAGTAAATAAAAGGGAAGTTGCGCAGCATGTGAATCATTCGTGGCAAAAAAAAAAAAGAAAAACGAAAAAAAAAAAACAAAAAAAATTTTTTGCCC
>VUQJ01011087.1:45429-57140 GCA_015108635.1 Andinoacara biseriatus
CTCAGCACAGGAACAAATTCACTGTTTAGGTTTGATTTGATTTTGCATTTAGAATTCAACTCAGTTCAATTTTATTTATATAGCGCCAAATCACAACAAACAGTCACCTCAAGGCGCTTTATATCGTAAGGTAACACAGACCCTTTAAAAATTATTGAGAAAACCCAACAGTCAAAATGACCCCCTATGAGCAAGCGCCTGGCGACAGTGGGAAGGAAAAACTCCCTTTTACAGGAAGAAACCTCCGGCAGAACCAGGCTCAGGGAGGGGCAGTCATCTGCCGCGACCGGTTGGGGCTGAGGGGGAGAGAGGCAGGATAAATGAAATGCTGTGGAAGAGAGCCAGAGATTAATAACAAATGATTAAATGCAGAGTCGGGTATAACAAAACAAAACAAAACAAAAAAAACATCTGATCTTAAGTGTAGGAAAGAACTTCTATAACACTGATATAACTAACTTCACAAGATCCAAAATGCTTAAACTTTTATGTGTAAAAGATCCAAAGTTAACACTGCCCTATTGCAGTGTCAGTCACTGATTACATTACATTTTATTCTTTAAACAAATGTCCTCTTAAAAAAAATTGCTCTTGCTGCAAAATCAGCCCCTCATTTGAGCTTAAACATGTTGTTGCCAAAATAAACCATAAAAATAGTTATTTCAAAAACAAAAGAAGTGCGTAAAAATAGTGTGCAGCGTGCACTCAGCAAAGCTGTGCATATATTTACTACATCCTTGCAACTCCAAGTATAACTAATTATGCTGTAGAGAAATAAAACTGTGACTTTGAGGCACCAGACACGTTCAAAACATGAATAATTGCTCCAAGCTACAAACTCTTAGCACTTTCCTGTTGAAACTTGACAACAGTATTTTCTAGCCCATGCACATTGTTAACGAGTTCTAGTTTTTTTTTCATTAGAATAAAGTACATTGTGAACTTTGCCTGTTGAGACGAGGCGATCTTTGTTTTTCAGCAAAGAAGAAACAGACAAGAAAATGTGAGGTACTGTTTGCCTACAGTCCCACGAATGAAGACGAACTGAAGCTGGTTGTTGGCGAGACTATAGAGGTCATCAAAGAGGTATGGCTTTAACACTTACATCTGAACACTAATGACCAAATGGTGACTCAGCTCTCTTTGTTAGCAGTACATTAAGGGTTTAAAATAACTAGGTTATGGCTGATGAATGAATCACCTGACAACAGTTCAGCTGCTGAGAAGCATGCCATTTTTCCTGTCACTTCCTGAAGCTGTGCTGTAGTCAAAACCTAAGAATGATGAGCCAATTAAGTTTTTATTGATACAAAATGAGTCAACAGCAAATGAGAAGTGCATCTTTACTGAAATACATGTAAACTGATCGGACTGGTTCTGAGAGTCGTGAGAATAACTTTAGCCCGACTCCTTAAACAGGCTGATCAAGTGTGGGGAATGTATGCAGAACAATGATATTTAGTGTAAACTTTAAACTGGTAGTGCAACTTTTTACTCCTTAGCTCACATATTTTTAGCTCATCCAGACTGATGAGCTTTTACGATGGCGAGGACAGAAAATCTTCCCCCTCTCTGTCCACAGTTCATAAGAACTGCTACTTCTCCAAGAGTATTGTTCAGATTTTAGTGAAACGAGATTCATTTGTCTCGCATATGACTGTTTGAGAGCCGCCTTGACTTCTCAGTAGTTTTTAGTTTTCTCATTAGGTTGCTGACCAATAACAACAGAGAATGAATAACTTCCATTCCGTAGTTTATATGTTGTGATAATGTGTGAATTATGATAGATCACAAGCTACTACACCACTTATGTTCTGTTTTTTTGTTGCACAATTTGCATGATAGATTGAAGATGGGTGGTGGATGGGAGTGAAAAATGGCAAAGTGGGGGCATTTCCATCAAACTTTGTCAAGGACATTTTTGTAACTCTTAAAGGTTAGTGACAAATTCATTAATACATGTTCCATTTTTCATACACATCGTAAATGAACATTAAGATTTTTCTTCTAATCAGACGGAAAGCAAAATGAGGTCAAGACAAGACCCAAACTCACAGATGCTGTGTTCAATAAGGAGGTCTGTAATACTGGAATAACCTTTCTACAAGATGTATGAGCTGTTTTCCTTTCACTTAATCCTGTCTTTATTCCCATGAAGATATCTCAGAGAGCAAGTGTGAGGAACAAAGAAAAAAAACGTAAGTTCACAGTTTACAAGCGAGCTTTTAATTTCTCACAAATACAGCAAAAATTATGTGCTAAGGGGATTCCCTGATGTTAGACACTGGTTCTATTTTTGAACAGCATTTCAAAAACCACTTGATAAGTATATTTATACCTCGACAATGTCAGTAGACAAGTGGTAAATCCTGTACTTTTGCCTCTGTGGTTTATAGGTGGGGTCAAACCAAAATACTTAACAGCATTATGCCTTGATAAGCTACAGCACAGAGACATTAAAGCAAGAGATCTTCCAGGGTTAAAGGTTTATAACTTATCTCAAGTCATTAAAACCTCTTGGCTGTTCTTTGATTTAGCATTGCTACATGGCGGATAGAATTAGTCATCGCTGTTGAAACTTCTCCTTCCATCACAAAGTTAATAATCATGTTAAAACCATATCTCCTCAGCTATGGAGTATTGCAAAGTCATGTTTGACTACAAGGCCAAAGCAGAGGATGAGCTGGAACTGAAAAAAGGAGATGTTGTTGTGATACTGAGCAAGGTTTGAATACATGTCTTTATTTACTGGCATTTTTTTTCCTCAGCTTTTCTATGGTGTCATACTTGTGACAGACTAATAAATTCCACTTGTTAATTTACTTTTTATAAGGTGTCATATGGTTCTTCCAGACAAACCAGTTGTCTTGCTTTCAAGACTGTCTAGGCTTAAAGACAGAAATGTGGCACTTGTCCAGACATGCAAAGAAAATTTTTTTTTTGAGATGGCTACTTCATGATAACAAGTCGATCCACTGCTCGACCTTTTGGTGACCTTTTGTTCAGAGATTTCAGATCCCTGAGGACAGAAGCTTGTTTCAGCCTCTTTGAAATGACTCTCTAATCTCCATCTGAAGGAAACAACAGATGAAGGCTGGTGGGAGGGACAGCTAAACGGGCGCTGCGGCTTCTTTCCTGATAACTTTGTCATGGTGATCCCACCGATAGACGGCTTGCAAGTGAGTTGGCTAAAACACAGTCTCAAACATACATGTAACCCTGTTGGACTGGCGTTGACTGCTGCACTGTACTGCAATGAAACCGTGGACATGCTTCAGAGTAAATAATGCTATCCATACTTTTTATCATTTTGAAATGCCCTTAAATCTAAAGCATGTCTATTTATGGAATATGGAATTTGTGTTACTTGAGCAAGTCTGCAAGCAGTATTCAGTGACTCAGTGCAGTTTTTTAAACATCCTCTGTTTTGGAGTTACTCACCGAAATTTCCCTTTGTGGAAAGAGTGTGTAGAATAATAGACATGGAGTATAGAAGACATGGAGTACTAGCAAACTTGTGAGTTTTCCATCTGTCTCTCCTCCTGTAGACAGGGACCATAAGCCAACCACCTACACGCGCCAACAGCAAGAAACTCTCAGGTAAGAGAACAGCATGAATGTTTCAGATGATCAAATACAGAAGCGCAGTGGCTGAAGCTCTTGGAAAGTAAAGTGCGGAGCTTGACTTTTTGTGATTTCTGGCTGCAGCAGTGTTTAACCTGGCGGTGTGTGGACAGTTTAGTCTGTAAAGGATTGAGCATGTCAGCATTACTGCAGTGTGGCTTTACATTTTGAATTCAATAAATATACGTTTTTTTTTGGTTTTTTTTACCACTGTTTTCTGTAGTGATCTTGTGAAAGCAAATTGTACTGCATGAGAAAATAAGACAAGACCTAGGCAATTTTCCTAACTAGCCTGGAGTCACATGAGGTGCATGAACATGCTCCTGACATAGTATTACCTGAGATTACATGCATTCCACAGAATGATATATCAGAAGAAAAAAGTACACGCCCTAGTTACAGTCACAGTAGATATGAGAAACTTTCATCTTGTGACCACGCAAAAGAGTTTACCGGAGTTTAACACGCTGAGTAAACTCAAATGGTGCAACTCAGGGAAAACCCATATACAAAAATGCAAAAGTGCAGCAAATTCTCACAACCTGGAATTTTGATTTTTTTTTTTGCATCAAAGATGATGTCAGTGATCAATCACAGCAGTTACTGAAGTTTTAATTTTTTTCTGTTGACAGATTTTTTTTCATATAATTTAGAATTTCTAGACTAATGTTGGAAGTGCTGTTGTATTTGAACAGCTGTTTTTGCTCAAATAGCTTAAAGAGAGAATGCCCATTAGAGCACCCTTTGAAATATAGAGAAGACGTTTAATCAACACATAGCACACAGTAGGATGCGGTTCATGCAAATTTTTATACCACCAAAAGAGTCTTTTTAACAACTTTATACTTGGTGGTAAATTTAAAATATGCACCCTCACTAAAACTTAAATGGCCAGGTGAAAACAATGTCAAAGGAAGTGACACCAGAACTATGCGATTTGCAGTGCAGTCTCATACCAAATTGCACTCATTATTTCCACACAGTATCACTCGCAAGATTTTCACAGGAAGTCTCAGACTGTAGTAAGATGGGGGATGGTTAAACTAGTCATGTGACATAGCTCAGGAGTCTAGGAGGAAACAAGGGGGTGGGAGACAGAGGAGAGCTCTGTCACAGATTTCCACTACCAGCAACAAACAGCACTTGAGCTTCTTCTGCTCTGTGGATGGTTTATTTATGAGGGAATGTTGCACAATGCGTTGCGTAACACTCAAGGTAGGTTTCCTGTGTTTTCATTTGGTCAGTTATTATTGTCTGAGCTGAATGATGAGCTTAAAGCAACATTATTATTATTTTTTGCCCCCTTTCTTGAGGGCTTGGCATATGAGCAGTTTTCCTTCTTAAATGGTATTCATTTGGCAGGCCTGTAAGCTGAAAATAAGCACTTGACTTGCATGACAAATAGAGATCTGTCACATTACTTTTAGTTCCCAGGAGATTCACAGTTTAACCATCCATTCTCTCTACAGCAAGTCCTCTTAGGGGCTCTGTTTTTCATATGAGTTGACCCAGAGTGCTGGTCCATGATAAATTTGTTAAGACCCTGGGAACTGTAAGTACAGTGCAACTGAATACAGCTGTGACCTGATTCAATTCAATTTTATTTATATAGCGCCAAATCACAACAAACAGTCGCCTCAAGGCGCAGTTTGCTCTGCTCACTGATCTGCTCTAGTGATGTGGGTATCTTTGCCATTACATGCAACTGCACGTGAACCTTATATTTTGGCACCATTAGCATTTTTCTACACCACATTAACCGTGATGCTGTTTGGACAGTGTTGTAGTTCCTCGCAAAACAATAATGTATTTTTATCAAGTGCCGTGGTCATCGTAATCACAATCAATACCATGCATCAGTTTATATCAGAAGAAGCCACGCCTGCATAGAAATTTATAAACTAACATTTGGTGAGCACGTATGTCCTGCAAAGCAACATTGTTAAACTGGCCGATAACGATTTTTTCTGATAAAAATCACAGTGCAGGACATCACTGATTGTGTCTGTGCAGCCAGTGTTGTGGCCATGACTAAATAAAGTGCTTTGAGTATTTAAAATGAAGATCAGTTATGTTTGTGTGACAAATATAACTGGTAATCAGAGGTAAAATGTCATTTAATGCTCTTTTTTTTTAGTAAAGACAGAGGCCCCGGCAATGGAGAAAGGCAGTCCAGCAGCAACAAAGGCAAACGGTAGAGATGGCAGAAGCTTTTATTATTGTATAATTAGGACTAATTAATCTAAAAAAGAACCCCTGTTGTGGCCTAATGTGATGACCTTGCTTTACAGATGATAAACCAGAGCCTAAACACCTAAGAACCAACGTTCCAAACAAAGTCAAACTTCCACCCATCATCAAACCCAGTCCACCTCCAGTCAAAGATAAACCTAACAAAGTTTTACCAAAGTGAGTTATACAGAAGCATCTGTGACGTTCTCGCTCCATGTGTGTCACTTTCTGGTGACCTGACCGGAATAGTTATTCATATGCAACCTTTCTAAAGCAAAAATGGCCTTCAGAAAATGTCAGGAACACTTTCTCCTCTCTGGTCTGGCACCAACAGTGGAGCCTTTAGATGTTAAAGGTTTTTTTGATTGTAGCCACCAGTTTCTATGGTTCCCTTAAAGAAGAATGCCAGGATGCCTGACATTTAGTGGCTCAGTGGAAATTCTGGGATGAGTCAGATCAGGCTGAAACAGAGGAGAGCAGCCCATTTCCTGTTTCCTGAGTAAATGCTCACAAACAGCCGTACACACACAAAACTGAGAAAACAAAAACAGAGCAGTCTTGAGGAGGCTGGTAACGGAGAATACACTTTTGGAAAGTGTTTCCATGCAAATATGCCTTTTACAACTTCTTTAAAACGCCTTAAGGTTTATATAAGCTTCTCCCACTAGACTAGAGATTTTTCATAAACAACACCAGATAAAGCCAGCATTTAAAAGGTTATAAAACCTAAATAGTGACTCTGCATAGCTAATTCTAGACTTCAGCTGCCATGCTCTGCACCTGCATCCGTCTGAGTTCAGGAAACCAGAAACCACATGCAAACCTTCCTAGCCTATACACCAGTATTTGTTCACTAAAAGCATCAGGATATATTTATTTTTGAGAAATCCAGATCATTCTGCATTCTGTAATTGTAACTGAATTCACACAAAGGCTGTCAATTAATTCTTACAATACATTGTTATTTCCAGCAAAACCAACGGTGATGTGGCTCCTGTTCCACCAAAACAACCGGAAGAGAAGGAGGCCGACCAGTTTGATGGGCTGGATCTGACGACTGAAAAGCTGAGTCATCCAACAGCAAACAGAGCCAAACCTCCACAGAGGAGACCACCGTCAGGACTGGCGACAGCAGCACATGTATGTTCGCATTAGTAGCAATATTGATCAATGTTGACACACAACTTCTCACAGCACCTGCAGACAGGCACTAGCAGCTGAGCCAGTTGATGTTTACAACACTAAGTCCTTTATGAGGAATTTTTAGAAGTCAGAAAATCTTCCATTGCACCAACATTGAAGTATTAAATGGTTATCATAAATATTAACCTGACGCAAGATGCAAAACCCAAACTAGTGCACTCCAAATGTCAGTGTTGGTCCCAAGCCTGGATAAATGAAAGGATTGCTTCAGAAAGCAGATTCGGCATACAAATCAAACATGTGTGCAGATTTCAGCTGTGGTGACCTCTGTGGAAATAAGGGAGCAGTCAAAAGTACCTTTATGAACAAAAATAGAGCCAAGTCATCAGAAGTACAGCATTACCTCAGACAACCTAAAAATAATGCTGTCATTGTTTTTGGCACTACCTACAAGAAAAGTGTTTGTCACATACATGCCTTACAATTATATACATATTTTATAAAGATATATAATTTTTGCACTACATCTGTGCAAAAATGTGCACTACATCAGTTAACTTAAAAATAGTGTTGCCACTGATATTATTCTAATCTTCATTTAAAAAATGTTTTTGCCCTGTGGTATCAGAAATGGTATTGAGCATCCCGGCTATTGGTATCGATCTTGAAATTCTAGCATTGTGACAACCATACACATGTGTTAACCAATATTTCTGCAAAGCTAAGCTTAGCAACTTTCTGTTTAATCTTTTGAAGTCAGGTAGCGTACTGATATTTGTGCACAAAGTGAATGAAGAAGAACACTTCATGTGCAACAATGTTTAGATAGGTGTTAAATAATCCTGCCAGACCCAAAGTTCACCAGTTGTAATGAAAGTCATAGACAATATCTTGTGAAGTGCACGTGAGAATGCAGATGTCTGATGTAATTTGAGAGGACATAAAACATTCTTTACTCTGCCCCCTCACTAGTATAAAGTCCATGTTGTGCTGAGCTGCACTGGTTTGTGCAAGTGTGACAACAGTGCAGGTAACTGTTACTGCGTGGGTGTCATACGTTCTGTCTCCTGCATGCTTTTCATCTCCAGTGTTTCCTTAAGTGAGAATGAGTCTGAAAGGGGCCACCTTCTATTGTGTGCCACACATGAGAAGCAAACCTGAACTATCTAATCTGACATTATCAGAAGATAGACAGGAAACATGATCATGCCAACATATTCAGGTATCATGAGATTAATGAAACTGAGTGCACGTCTTATGCCGCGTTTCCATTAGTACCCACTCAGCGCGGGTCGAATCGGTACGACTCGCCATGGTCTTGTTTTGTTTTCATTGCCATTGAGTACCACCTTAATGTGGGTGGAGTCGATATAGCAATGCGGGCAGTAGTCTTTTGACGTAATTTGTATGCAACTTAAAACACAACACAACAATGGATGAGACAGAGGCAAGCTAACATAGCTAATGCCAGTTTACTATGGTCATCATGCATAGGTCCCTCATACAATGTTTTAATGGATGAAGGTTATCATTGTTAAGTATAAACCCTATACTGTTGAACATGTCATAAGTGGCTCAGTGCACTTCAAAAGTGCCACCGATCGTGTACTTCTGGCAACAATTACTGCAGTAACCCAATGTTCGGCAGCCGACTCAGCGCTAACCAGCTGTTCACGGCTCGTAAGGCAGGTAACAGGTATGTATGCTGTGTGCATGTTTCAGGTGACTCTCTTGTTGCAAAACTACCGCTGCAAACTGTCAGTCTAGGCATTCAACCGAGCCTCAGTGGTTTGCGTGCCTCCATTTTGTTGCTGAGTGCCCAGGAGACCCACCTAGTTGCTGATACCATAAAGCTGGAGAAGGATTATTCTTAAGGTGTGCTGTGTTCCCCTTTTGCATTCCCAGAGCACCACGGACCAGGCAGGTGTAGAACCATCACCAAAGAAGTTCCAAACTGAGACAGATGCTGGTTTGCAAAAGGTTTGTAACACCGGGTGTTTAGTTAAAGTGTTTATTCATTTTGTGGTGACACAAGTTTGAGTTCAGAACTGGTTCAGGAAATGTGTTCTGTGTAGGATAACGTGCAGTATGTATTTTACACAATCAAAATCATTGCAGACCACAAAGCCTGATCATCGACCCAAGACACCACCCAAAGTACTCATCGACAACAAAACTGTGACCTTTAAAGAGGAGCCAACTGTGGAAAGCCTGCAGGCTGAGATCAAAGAGCTGAAAATGGCTCTGGAGCTACTAGAGAAACGACAGGAGTGAGTATAACTCATTTCTTATGAAAAAACCTGGGAAAAGTATTCAGTTTTATGAAGGGTTAAAAAGGGGGATTTTTAAAAAAAAATAAGAATATGAAACTAAAACATTACTGTAAAGAAGACCTTCCTAACATTTAAGGTGTCTTTAACAAAGCAAAAAAAAAAAATTGCAGTCACCACAAGCATACACAGGAAGTGACTCATTGAAACCTAAGAAAAAAACTGATGTTCTATCATAGAAAAAAACATCTCAACAGTGTCAATCTTTCACACCTTGTAATTTGAAACATCACAGTGGCCTGATTGGTAAACATGTAATTTCCTGATCAGAGAACTTTTGTTTTGTTGTTCCCAAGTTGGCGGCTGAATGTTTTGCACAGTATCATTAAGACTCTTAACAGTATATGTTAATTAGAAAATATGCCAATCCTAATAGGACTAATCATTGTAGCATAATCATTTACAAGTGTGTGAAGACTTCCTGAAATCCGTGTTTGTGTAATCAACGTTCTCTAAATGCGTGATGAAGTTTGTGAAGTATTAAGGATCAGTGTGTGTGTACAATGCATGCATATATCTGTTAATGCCTATACAGATTTTAATAGATGAAACTAAACATTTTGATCCAGCAGCCTCTAACCTGGCTGCCATGGCTGACCTACAAAGGCATGTGGTGAGCGGTACAGTATGTATATCTGAGGTTTTCCCTGCCCTGAGCTCAAACTCACAAGCTCAAACTGTCAGGCAACATACCACCAATTGCAACACCGTGTGATTTAAAGTATGATATTGTTGTGCTGAGCGGTTGTGGCTGTAGTTGTGCTGATGCAAGGATTACAAAGGTGAAATCTTAAACAGCTTTACATGCATGTTTATGCGTTTTGAGTAGGTATTGTGAGTGGTTTTAAAAATATAACCAAAGTCTTTTATTGCTGAGACGGATGTTGCTAAGTAGACACTTGAGTAAGTCATAAATTTGTGCAGTTTGGCTCATCACACAGCTGCATCTGTGGGGGAACAAAAATCTCTAAACATTTGCATATTAGCACACAGATTTCTTTTTAGACACTGACAGCTCTTATTACACACACACACACAGCCACTACACTCATTCACAAACTGGCCTTTGCGAATATATAAACACGTGCACACACACACACACATAATATGCAGTACAATAGGCTGTCCATACCTGAGGCCTTAGAAACAGAAGAGGTACATCAAAGATATAGAGGCCAGGAGGATAAACAAGATGTTCAGATATACAGAGGAACAATATGAGAACAGCCTCACTAACTCCTGCCCAGCCCCTGCAGACAGAGCGATACTGGAAGAGCAAATATGAGACGGATGCAACACATAACGATAATGCTCAGTGGCTAGTGGTTCTAAGAGCAGACCACAGAAATCTCCGTGAACAGAATCCAGTAACCATCACAGTGGTAAACATCCAGGAAAGAACCTCAAATCTAAAAAGTTGGACAGCACCAGGCCCACACACACAACTGTAACTCTAATAGGAAATTAAATTCTTAAAAGAAATGTCTTTCCTTTATTACAAAATTAACATTCTAAATGTATTTGTATTGTGATCTTACTCGTTTAACTTGTCAGGCACTGTACAGCGTTGTTGACCTATTTAGACTTACCAGCATCTACAACCTCTTCGTTTTGTTCTCTTTGTCTCTTTTAACAAGGCGAGACATGCAGGAAGTGAAAGAAGAACTGAAGGAGGAAAGAAACAAAAGACTGGCACTGCAGGTCAGTGTCTTGTTAATACTCACTGGCTGCTACAGATGGGTGAAAACAAAAAAATACACAAGTTGTGGTTCCAATATTATGAGTTTGGTATAATTAATTGTTTAAAGGGGTTCTTATTTTGTTGTTGTTTCTTACAGGAGGAAGTGAGCAGTTTGAAAAAGAAACAATAATCCCAACACAGACTGTGACTGAGCTGCTTGTCTGACGCTGCGCCATGCAGGCCCTTGGACTGCAACTTTCAGAAAAGGAACTTTATTTTTTTCTGGCAGTGAGAAGGGGGAAAATGCTTCCCACAGATGTGGTGGCTAAAGAGTATAGCTGGACTTAAGATCAAGCTACTCCTGTAATGGCGCGACAGAACGAGATCCTCCATAAAAGATTTAAATAGCATGCTGTTTGATATTGGATTCCAGGGCCTCCGCTGAATATGCCTCGAAGCAAATTACTGTTTTACATTTTTCTTTTTCAACCCTCACCTTTATTACTTTTATTGTGGATTATAGGTTAGGCTATTTTTAAAGTCAGGAATTGTAATATACAGCTGTATATAAGAGGAAATATTATTAAGTCTTTTACAAATAGTTAAAAGATAATTTACATATCATAAGGGTCTTTTTTTTTTTTTTTTTTTTTTTAATTTTCAATTTAAAATTTTTTTTTTTATTTTTTTTTTTCCTTTTT
>VUQJ01011087.1:64286-75341 GCA_015108635.1 Andinoacara biseriatus
CTTACTCTCTGGGGACACAATTTTGGTGTCTAACACAATTTTGTTCTATGATTGGAAGAAACTCCACATTATGACTTTTGTTAAATGAAGCTGTAGAGAGCTGGGAACTGGCCATTTCGATCATCACAACTGGACCCAATATGCTAATATGATATGTTGAAGCTAATTGAACTAGCTTGTGAATCCGCAAAAAACATACCAGCAAAATGAGTACTACTTACAGCTTTAAAAAAAAGTTCCAAAAGCCATAGGGTCACCTTGTGACTGTATGGGGGAAAACACCTACTACAAGTACAGTACAGTTGTCAGCTTTCTTCCTCTTATGATCAATAGTAAAATACAAGTGAGGGTTTTCTACCCTCCAGCCGCAAGGACCTGTAATGCCTCTCTCCCATTACAGCCTTGTGCAAATATGATGAAACGGAAAACTTTTAACTTTGAACAAGTGACAAAGGAGAGATTTTTATCTTTAGCACCCCGAACGAAAACAATCAATTTTCTACACTTACTAAAAGCCCTATAACTTCACAGGGCTTAATGGTTTACATGCCAGGTGGAGAGCTGAGTGCTGTGAAAATGCTGAGCTGTGGAGTTTTTGACTTGCACCCCCGTTTAGGAGAAAGATCCTCTGCCAGCAGCAGTTGGTTTAGCAGAGCCTGTGTGCTTTCCAGGGCAGATTTTGATCTCGCTGACTCTTGGCAGATCCTATGTACTGTACACAGTGCCTTACTGAAACAGCACTTGGGGGCCAACTGACAGAGTGGCCACTATGGGAAAATGCTTTCCAGGCTGACCACCTTGATCCGTGCAGGAGGCAGAAGATGGGCCTTTTGTGTCTGCTCCACGCTGCAGGGAGACCAGTGTGCTGTCTTCCAGGCAAGCTTCCTTTCTTTTTTAAAAATAAACAAAAAATGAACAAGTTCATCTCCTCCCTCCTGCAGAGTCGAATCCCACTCTACTAATGGAACTATTCATCATTATCCAAGCCCAGCTGAAAAGCATGGGTTTTAGATGAAATATTTTGTTTTTGTCCCAGGGGTAATAAAGTAAATGGCTCGAATGACTACAATCTCTTTTTAGGCCAAGGTGAAAGCTAATCATTGGGCACAGAACAGGAACTGGCCCCTTCTCACACTGGTATGCACCAAAACTGAGCTTTAGGATCCTGGCATCTGTTACTGGTGGTTAATAGCTGGAGAGCTGTTTAAAGCCTATCTAAACACTAATTATACTGCCCTGTTGTTTTGTTGTGTTTTTGTTTTAGCCAAACAAGGAAATTATTAGCAGACCTACTCCTTTGCAGCAACATGCACTATCTTGTGACTCAGCCCTCAGTCATGTTCTCCAAGTGACCCAGTCTGTTTTTCTTTTGCAGATCTTACACTACCCTTGAAAGGAGACTTTAATTATTAGAAACAGTCATGCATTTGTGATTTGATGAATCATTTCTTTCCATCATGTTTTACTCAAAGAGTTGTTAAATTTTGAACTATCTGGAAAATATTGTGCCCTTATGTGTTTAGTGGGAGGGTTTTAGAACAGAGACTAGAAATGCAGAAGAGAGTTTTTCTTTAAAATTCTGTCCTTTTTTTCCTTCTTCAGCTTCTGCCCAGTGCAATTCTAAAAAATAACTTTAATATAATTGTGTGAGCTTAGGTAATTTGTGGCTTAAATGCAATGAAAGTTATATGTAACAGTACCAAGTCACAAAATCAGTTGCCTGAAGGCACTTTATAGAGTAAGTTAAAGAGCCTAAAATAATACAGAGAAAACCCCAATAATCAAAACAGCCCGCTATGAGCGAGCACTTGGTGACAGCGGGAAGGAAGAACTCCCTTTTAACAGGAAGAAACCTCCGGTGGAACCAGGCTCAGGAAAGGGCGGCCATCAGTCGTGGCCTGTTGGACTGAGGAGAGAGACAGGACTTGATCAAGCTTGATCAAATAGTATTTTTTTGAGCCAAATCTTAAATATAGAGAGGGTAACTATCTTCCAAATCCAAACTGAAGAAGGGCATGACAGCTGAAGGCTCTGCCTCCCATTCCAATTTTAAATACCCTAGGAACCAGAAGTAAGCCAGCAGTCTGAGAGAGAAGTGCTCTGTTGGATTGATATAGTACTATGAGATCATTAAGATAAGATGATGACTGATTAGTCGAGGCCTTGTATGTGAGAAGAAGGATTTTAAATTAAATTTTGGATGTAACAGGGAGCCAATGAAGAGAAGCCAATATGGGAGAAATATGCTCTCTTTCAGAGAGCCCTAGTTATAGGGGATGGTTCAGTTCACCTGATCCAGTCGAAGCTATAAGCTTTGTCAAAAAGGAAAATTTTAAGCATTAACTTACAAACAGAGAAGGTGATAACTTCAGTTTTATCTGAATTTAGAAGCAAGAAATTAGAGGAATGTCTTTAAAATATTCCTGTAGTTTAATTAAATTATGTGTGTTATCTGCATGAATAGTGTAAACAGAATTGGTCCTAGCACAGAACCCTGTGGAACTCCATAATTAACCGTAGTGTGGGAAGAAGACTCCCCATTTAATTCAATTTCAATTCAGTTCAGTTTTATTTATATAGCGCCAATTCACAACAAACAGTTGCCTCAAGGTGCTTTGTATTGTAAGGTAAAGACCCTACAATACTGCCAAGAAAACCCAACAGTCAAAAACGACCCCCTATGAACAAACAGGAGTCTATTAGATAGACATGATTCAAACCACTGCAGCGCAGTACCATTAACACCTACAGCATGCTGTAATCGCTGTAATGAAATATTATGGTCAACAGCACGCTCCATTGAGGTCTAGCAGGACAAGCACAGAGATGAGTCCACTGTCAGAGGCCCTGAAAAGATCATTTGTAACCTTCACTAATGCTGTTTCTGTACTGTGAATGAATTCTGAAACCTGACTGAAACTCTTCAAATAATCCGTTCCTCTGCAGATGATCAGTTAGCTGTTTTACAACTACTCTATCAAGAATTTTTGAGAGAAAAGGAAGGTTGGAGATTGGCCTATATTTAGTTAAGACATCTAAAACAGAGATTTCCAATGATCAGGCCAAACATGCTGCAGTACATGCATTTGCACTACTTCTAAGCTCCTGTGACATTAATTTTTCATCCATTTTTTTCCCCTGGTAGTCTGTCATTTGAACTTTTTTAGTCTCATATCCTCAGGACAAAGACTTAGCCCCCCCTTCCAAAGTATTCTTCATGTCTCTGACTATTAAATATTTGCTTAAACCAACCTGACATCATTTTTACCATGTGGGAAACTTGCTTACACATTGTATGTCATGTTAAATCAAAACAACTATTATTGCAGTCACAAATGAGAAAGGCAGCAACTAAATTAGCATTTATCTATGTGTCTTCATATGTTTGTCAGTCAGCAATGGGTTATTTGTGTCAGATCATAGCATAAGCCAACATAAATACATCATGATGTTGTTATGGCCTGAGAAGAGGTCAGGGACTATTTTTGACCAGGGCTTTGTTTGCTTTGGTTTGGAAGGAGGAGCTGAGCGGAGGACCAACTACAAAATGTTATGTAGTGTGATATTTTTGCTGTTGTGGCGATGACCACAACTGCTCTTCCTTCCCACAAGGTTTATCCCTTTCCACAGGGACAACATCTAGGGCAAAGCCTTTCCTCCACATCACTGCCATTGTCTTAGGTAAGTATGTTAAGACAGAATGACTGAGCTGTTTACTGTACACAGATGTCAGCTGAGCGATTTATCAGTTGGCTCCTTAGG
Source organism: Andinoacara biseriatus (assembly GCA_015108635.1). NCBI lineage: Eukaryota > Metazoa > Chordata > Actinopteri > Cichliformes > Cichlidae > Andinoacara > Andinoacara biseriatus. Next base: position 68,049 of record VUQJ01011087.1, read on the forward strand.
TGGGCAGCCCTCCAGAACAAAAGTTTGCCACAGAATAGAAGCGTTTTTCACCCTGGATAGTTCACCAGTAACAGTTGTTTCATAAACCATCCAACCACATTACTCCTCTTCCACAATGAAGAAGTAAGAGTCATAACCCTTCAGTGGAATTTATGCAGGGAGTCAAGCCACATTTGATTTATACACAGAACATGAAAAGGTCAGATTACACAAGAAAGCAAGTCTGTGTTATTCCTCCATTGCAATGGCACACGCTGAACCACACAAGTAAAGAAATATTTTTAATACCTCAAATTTCTGTGCAGCTGTAATGACAGTGTGTATATGGTTCCACAAAACAAAAATAGCCATATTTAGATGCACACACAGACTGTTTCTAATGATTAAGATCACAGAAGCTAACATTAGGATTTATAGCATCTTATTTTGATCTTACTTATGTTAATTATGCTTTTATGCTGTAGCTGCTACTGAAGAAAGAAAAACCTCTGGATTTAATGATGCACAGCCTCAAACAGACTTATTATTTTTCAGAGGACACTCTGAAACTGTGCAGGTTTCTGCAAAAAAAAAAACACTTACTAATAGCTTGGTCTTGGCTGTGCTGTTCTCTTACTCATGAACAAATTCTCTCAGCACCTACAATGTGCCAAAAAAATGTGAAACTGTATCGCAAAAATATCTGGTGGATGTATGCACATGCCATTTATCAAGATACCTGTAATCAAGCCAGCGAACCATCTCCAAGCACTCAAACATAATGGAATTTCAAGTTCTCTGCAAATCAGCAGAAGTGCAGTAGATTACTTTCCACTCGGTAAACAGAAACATTGTCCAAACCAAGATCTCTGTTGAGTGTGTCTGTGAAAGCATTCATGAATGTCCACAGGGTGAAGGTAATTTCTTCTGGAAGCATTTGCGAGTTTTCTTCAGATGGAGGAAGGTTGCAAAGGGCTGCATTTCTTCCCTGTTCCTCTTGAAAACCAGTTGAGGTTGAGACATGGGTTAGAGAGTATTTATCAGCAAATAAAGCAGCAAATAAAGCTACATTTGTGTTCATAATATATAAAGAAATACTGAAAGGACAGAGATGTGGCATTTTTAACTACTTATACAATTCAGGGTGAGAGGGCTAGAGCCTCTCCCAGTTGTCATGGGGAAAGAAGCAGGGTACACTGTTGACAGGTTGCCAATCTCTAACCTGGATAACACGGAGAGACGGACAATCATTCACGCTCACAGTCACACCAGGTTAGAACAGCCAGTTAACCTAACATGCTCGTCTTTGAACTGTGGTAGGAAGCTGGAATACCCAGGGAGAATCCACGAAGTGAAGGCACAGGGAGAGCATCCAAATTTTACACGGACGGGCCCCAGCTGGCCAGCAGATTTGAATCACCACCATGCTGTCCCATTTAAGAATCCTGAAAACTATGCCAGTAAAGCTCACCAGGTTAGGTAGGGGATCTATATATTGCAGAGGCCTGGGTTTGAATCCATCCCGAGGCCAGTTACTGCATGGTGTCAACCTGCTCTTTCTTCCAGGTTTCCACTGCCTTATCTAAATAAAGGCTAAAACGCCACCAAATAATATTTAAAAAAAAAAAAAGTCCTAAATAGATATCTGTATGGGTATCTGTTCTACAGGCCTTTATGGGCCAATTCTGCATTAAAAAGTGTTTTACCTGTATCTGCCCCAAATGAGCCAATTATCCGCTCCATATCAGCTGAACTGGGAAACATAAAAGCGAATCATGTTGTTCCGCTGACACGTGCACGCAGCTGAGGGATATCATGCGTGGTGGCAGGCTTCCCTACTCCTTTTTTTTTTTTTTTTGGCACACTTAAGTTACTTATCTTGGCCTTTGTTTAGGGGTTTAGGTGGGCTGATCCAGAGACAATGTTAGCATTCAAAATTGAGCCATAAATTTAACCTTAATGTTGTGTCATTTTAGGTATGCTAAGCAGAAATATAACATGTCAGGGAAAAAAATACTTCTTTAAAGCTTATTTTGGAGTCAAGTCACCCAACTATTAATAACTGAATGCACCCATTTTTTAAATTTTGTTTTATTTTTTACTTTTTTGGCTCTTTCCCCATTACCCAAAGTAAGTGCTCAGAAGATGACTGTGAATGGTAAGACCTGCTTTTGAAAGGACTTTGATATGTAAATAAGAATGTGCAAAAGCTTCTGGCTTGCAGCTGACAGTGGAAAAGTTAAAGTATTCCTGCTGCCTTGTTCTGGCTCTTTTGCCCATCTAGAATCACATTGATCACAAAAGCAGACGAAGTTTTCTCTCTTATCACAAACCAGCAGGTTTTCAAACTTCCCATGAATTTAAGTGCCTGTGGGACTTCAAACCACATTTGCAGGTGAAGACTATGTGTATCATCTAATGTGAATAAGAGGGCCCTGAGTGCAGTTTGTCTCATTAGTTCCAGTTTCCAAGGTCCGCAGTTATTTTCAAACTCAGATCACGAAACTCCCAGGAGTATCACATGAAAGGATTAAGAGTCAAAAATCCTGACCCATGTAATGCTGTCTGTTGGTAAAAACCAGCAGAATTTCAATCATATTTGACCCCATTAGGAACTGTGCACCCTAACTACAGTGCAATGCCAACTGCGAAGAAAAACAGCAATAGTGAATTTACTGTTAGTGTTTGATATGAAGCTGAAAAAGACGATTTTTATACCTTGCTGGATTTGGCTCTGGGCATGTACTTTATTTGACGTAGATTCAATGAACAACAGCTTTTTTTTCCAGGAGTAAACATGGACTCATTCAAACAAAGCATTCTTAGCCATTATTGACTACAGATATTTTACTTTTCAACAGGAGTTGGGTTATAAATTCAGTGTGCCAATGTGATCCCAGCTAGGCTCAGAGCAAAGCATCTCTTGTCCCAATTAATCCCTTTTCATCCTTGTGTAATAAAAAAAAAAGAATCTCAATGCACTGCTCGCCCTGTGAAGAGCATGCTTTGTAGGTTATGGCAGGTAATAGGAGGATAATAGAGATGCAGGACTGAGCTTGGGGTTAGAGCAAGTGGTTAATAGCACCCAGATGTGTTCCTGATGTGAGGCAGAGACAGAATGCTTTACTATGTAAATCAAGCAGTGATTTCCCATGCCCTCTCCTCATACTGATGTCACCAAGGTATGAGTCAAATAGATCAAGCTTGTGGTAGTAGAAATCCAATTTTGAATAACAGCTCTGTGTTTGCTCAAAGGGTTTATTTACGTAGGCATGTGTGTATAGTATTTCTCTGTGTGTTGACTATTACAAGTTGTCTGTGTATGTTCCTGGACGGTGAGATTGATTCATTGGAGCATTCTTCTATGATTCCCTAAATTACTGTGGGTTTGCGATCAGCATAAATTTAAATCTCCAAAAATAGGGACATGATCTCACCCTTTTCATCAAACTTGGCCACCATCCAACAGCAAGCCAACACCACATACTGTATCAATTACTTGTGCCCTACGGATTACTCTGTGACACAAAACACGTGTTTGCCCCTTCCATTATTGGGCCCTTAGAGCTCGCTTTAGGCTGCCCACAAATATGGTGCAATTCCAGTAGATTTAGGAAGTTTAGAAGTGTTGCTGTGACAGGACTGCGCTTGTGCAGTGAAAGTGAAGGCTGCGTTCCTGATTTCAGATTTTTTAAGGGCTTTTGAGGTAGAGGCTTCTACTGACCTCTACTAGCAACCAGTAGCAATTAGAAAAACAGCACTGTCATCTTATGGTAGCTCTTAAATCACGATGGCATCATATTTTTACAATAGAGATGCTGAGGTAGCCCTTAGAGCACAGACCATAACATCTCAAAAATGATCATCTATCACACCAGATGATGCTTTGGTCAGATACATTCTCATTTTCTGGGTTTATTTACAGTATGACAGCAACAACAACAAAAAGTGACCTGGCGTTTGCTGGCAGTGCGTTTGTACTCATTTGTACTCATTTTATAGGACCTCATAGGCTGTAAATATTACTTAACATAATAGCCTAGTTATTGTTAATTGTTTTATCTGCTGAATACTGCCTTCAGAATGGGGCTAAATAATGTTCAGTCAGCTCTTTTCATTGTTTCAGAAAACAAATGTGCCAAATATTGCAGCATAAGCAAAATAAGCCCACTACATTTGTGCATGCTCAAGCACATTTTTGCATGTGTCTTTTCCTGCATTCTTCTTCCAGTATGTGTGTGTCCAGCTGCAAATATGTCTCAGCATACATGTATCCGAGATAGGAGTGTAAGCTTAGGTAAACCCACTGGACTTAACATGTCAAACATCCACTGAAATCTAAAGAGCAGACTGTCTGGGCCAGTGAGGCTCCTACTAGAAGGCTGTAAGCCCCGAGTCCTGGAAGACATCAACACTTGATGGAAGCTTTGCTAAACAAAGTTTGTGAGACACCTTATTAATCAAACTCCTATTTTTCATTGACTTTACCTTTTAGTTAGTTAGTACTTCATGACCAAGACTATATAATTGTTAAAGAAAACCACTGTTAAAAATGTAGTAATTAAATTTCTATAAATACGAGTGTGTAAAAAAAGGCATTAAGGTAAAACCAGCTGCTGCGTGATGGAGGATGTGTTTTTGTTGTTGTGTTTTTAGTTAATGAAAAAGTGGATAAGAAGGGCTTTCAGTGATAAACACTTATCATTTTCCCAAATTTTCATTCCTGGTAACAACAGTTAGGGGCTATAATAAACCGTCAGCGCTAACAGTTAAAGAGAACGCCTGCTGTTTAAATGGAACACTTGTTGAGGGGGTGGTGTTGTTCAGAGAGATCTGCTGATGATCATCTGATCTTGCATGACTTTATGCCCTAGCTTAAATATGCCCCATGAAATCATTATCACAGCATCTTCACTGTAAATAAACAAATTTTTCACAAAGTATTTTTTTTTCCCTTCCTTCCAGCAGTTATCATCTGCGCTGTGACCTCAGGACAAACACATGTGCATCTTGTCATACAGAGCAAAAAATTACAAATTTAGCTTCAAACCTAATGCAGATGAAAATGTTTCCAAGACAATAAATGTGAAATGTATTTAAAATGATGTACAAACAGCTACAGTATTTACATTTGATCGCACGTTCATAATAAAGAGTGGGAACAAGCTGAGAGTAGTCAAAGGAAAAATGTAGGTGAAGGGGTTTATTTGTGTCTGTGGATGTTTTGTCATTTACTCTGTTTGACATTCCCATCTTTTGTAGATTTTTTGCACAGTTTGTAATACTGAGTAACCAACAGTGAACTCCTAATGCAGTATTTTCGGTGTATTCATCTAGCCTTGGGACATACCATCGCCCATCCAAATCACTTCCATGGCCACAGGAAATCAAGCACCTAGGCATGCAGACAGCTTCTACAAACATTTATGAAAGATTGTGTTGCTTATAGGAGTGAATTCCAGTGTGGTACCGTGATAGGATGCCACCTGTGCAATAAGTCCACTTGTGAAATTTCCTCACTACTAAATATTCCACAGGCAACTGTTAGTGTTATTATAACAAAGTGGAAGCAATTGGGAATGACAGCAACTCAGCCACAAAGTAGTAGGCTCCGTAAAATCACAGAGGGGGTCAGTGGATGCTGAGGTGCATTGCTCACAGAGGTTGCCAAATTTCTGCTGAGTCAATCACCATCAGATGCAGTGGTGTAAAGCACGCTGCTGCTGCTGGACTCTTGACTGGATTCCGGGATTCTCTGGAGTGATGAATCATGTTTTTTTTATCTGGCAATCCGATGGACAAATTTGAGCTTGGAAGTTGCCAGGAAAACTGTACTTGTCTAACTGCACTGTGCCACGTGTAAAGTTTGGTGGAGTGGGGATTATGGTGTGGGGTTGTTTTTCAGGAGTTGGGTTTAGCCCCTTAGTTCCAGTGAAAGGAATTCTTAATGCTTCAGCATGCCAAGACATTTTGGACAATTTCACGCTCCCAACTTTGTGGGAACAGGTTGTCCTGTTAACATGACTGCACTACAGTGCACAAAGCAAGGTCAATAAAGACATGGATGAGTGGGTTTGGTGTGGAAGGACTTGACTGGCCAACACAGAATCAAGATCTCAACCCAATAGAAAACCACTGGGATGAATAAGAGTAGAGACTGTGAGCCAGGCCTTCTTGTCCAACATCAGTGTCTGACCTTACAAATGCACTTCTGGAAGAATATGCAAAAATCCCCATAAACACTCCTAAACTTCGTGGAAAGCCTTCCCAGTACAGCTGGAGCTGTTATGGTTGCAAAGGGTGGGCCGACATCATATTAAACCCTATGGATTAAAAATGGGATGTCACTCAAAGTCATATGAGTGTGAAGGCAAACAAGAAAATACTTTTGGTGATATTGTGCAAGAGACACACTAGATGCATATATGTTTGCTGCACTGATGGAACTCATTGTTCTTACTTCAGTCTTTAGTATAATACTCCAAGTCACACACTGTGAACATGAAGCTTGCAGTAATTGCTCTACACACGGGACTGGGAGAATACGAACTGGGATGCTTTTGTGATATCGATGCATTGTTCACATTAGATAAGACAACACTGCTGTACAATGAAGCTCATTTTAGGCCCTGCTATATCAGCTAAATGCATAAATATAGAGATTCTCACATTATCACACTCCAGGGTTTCTAAAATATTGCATCATTAAATGCTATTTGTTCCTGTGTAAGCATTAATTAAAAACAACATTTATAAGTAATTGCCCATTTTAGCCCCTCTCTTGCAGGGGGGGGGGGTTGTTTATTAATGCTATCCATGTGTTCTTTTGGCTTATCCTGACTTTGTGTTGATTGAAACTTTCTGCAAATAGATTGGTACCATGGGAGTTTAGACAAGCAAATCAAATCAGAGTCTGACCTTTCACCTCCGAGTAAACAGAGTGAGTTAACAACTATCTTCAGGACAGATAAGACAGGCCAACTGACAACTGAGTCAATGGGGTCTCAGAAAAAAAAGTGTACTAGCATGAATAGCTTGGAGAGGTCATACAGAAGTCAACTCTTTATAGTCAGGCTCCAAGCGGTCATTTAACTCTGTTAGATGCTCGTCCTATGGAAGGTTATCTGATTGACTGTAGGAGGCTACAGTGCAAACGGTCCACTCAGATAGTGTCAATGAAAAGACAGTGGAGAGCAATCCAGCCCTGTCCAGCCTCCACCCATCAGCACTCTTCTCTCTGATAAGAAGTGCTAACCACAAACATCCGACAGAAAGAAAGAACTAGTGGAAATGAAGCATATGGTCAGCTGCCGT
>VUQJ01011092.1:14679-25039 GCA_015108635.1 Andinoacara biseriatus
TTTTGCGCTGTTTTTTTTTTTTTTTTGAAACACCCTCACACGTACGCAAAAAGGTGCAATCCCGAAGCTAAAATACAGCCAGCCTTTCACACGGTCATTCATCATGCCGAGTCGGTGAAAGAGGAAATGAGGTGACACCCTGCCATCATCCTCTTTCCGATGCATCTGCCAAGTCCGTGAAGCAGGAACACAAGGCCTCAAAGCCCTCAGACATTTTTTTGTCTCACTTTATTGCTGTCTCTCTCTCTACCTGACGTCATGGAGCAGACATATTGTAGCTATTACAGGAAAAAAAACACAACTATACTTACAATTAGAAACTGATTCATTTCCAGTTTGCAAACGACGCAGGCTGGTCCACTCTCCCCTTAATGTTACACTTTGAAAGGGGGAAACACAAAGACAATAGATTAAACCACCGTCCTTATACAGGTGAGTGGTTCACATTTTCAATACAAATCAAGGATGGCGTTATGTTTGCGTCAACCCAAAGTGGCCAATGAAAGCTCAGTTAGGACACATGGAGCGGCTAATTTCTCCAGGAAGTAATGTATGGAGCCTAATTATGATAATCCTTTAAGTTTGGTTCAGCCAAACAAAACCAGTAATATGAAGATGGGGGATTATTTTTATCTTTTACATTAATCAGTAGCTGCTGTTGTAATCCCAATGTTAGCTTCTGCTCTCCAACACACAGAAAAAGGAAAACCGTTGAACGCCGTAAACCATCAAAAAGCTTAACCAATGCTAACATATCTGGGCTACATGTATCGCTGCAGTACAAAGAGACACAAATCCGGCTCTGACAGCCAAATGGTCGTCCTCACAGAGGGGTCTGATGGGACTGGTTCCATTTCATCTACAATGGGTAACCTAATCTCGATGAAGACGACTGAGGCCGACAGAGGATATACATCGGGATACTGTTACTCCCTCAGCCCGTCCAGCGCGTCCCCGAAATGACTGCACCGAATAATAGTCCGTTTGTTTAGCCTTTCTCCTAAACAAGGCACCGGACCTGTTGGGGTGAAAGGGAAGAGAAAAGAGAGCACAAATCTGCTTTTTATCACAGGAAATCCACGGTAGCTCCCTTAACCAACCCCCCCCCCCATCCTCCAGCCTTACACCTTATCCACTTGTAAGCGTCTCTTAATGTGGTGTTGGGATCCCCAGAGCAGAGAGCCAGGCTCAGGGGGCTTCAGCAGGGGATATTTGAAACATACAAAGAGGGTATTATTTGTTGCAACCCCCTGTTGGCCCCCTACCAGCTCCTATTTTGTATGTGGGTCTGACTGTATCCTGATGGTGGTGAATGATGACTCCTTCCTACTCCACAACGCTCAGAGAAGACCAAGAAGGCTGGCTAATTTTCCAGCTGGAACGTATACTTACATTTTTTTTTCCTGATGCCTAAACACGAGGCCTGCGGTATATCTGCGTGTTCGTAAGATTAAATCATTCTGATGTCAGCACACTCTATTTCCCAAAACATTTCCCATAAACTTCAATGTTTTGCTGCTGAATCTTTTACTGGTGTGTGGCTGCTTTGTTGCAGGTCGCAGAGTGAGATTTTCTGTAAAGTCCGTGAAGGTTTTGCTTCATATTTTGTAAGCCACCCAGTGCAGTGTGTTAGCATGTATTTGCTCTGTCATGCTGCATTGTTTTTTGTGAAAGCTCTCACGGCTGGCATCCAGAAACTGGCCCAAACTGAAGGGGCTATTTTTCCCACATTAATGTCACTCAGAAACTGAGTACATTTTAATTCTGTATAGCTGAAATCATGTAGCTGAGGTTAGCTTGATAGCTTAATTCAGTAAGATAGTTAGAGCCAGATCTAATCAATCAGAGTGATGCTCACTTGTTTCACATTGCTGCTCACAGCTGACACCAACCAGCTTGATAGGTGGAGGGAAAAAAAAGAGGGCAAAGCATTTATACTGTACGAAAAACATCCCATGGATCATATTCTTTCACCGTTAGCGTTCCCTTTGCGGATACATAAATAACAAATCTCTCACGAGATCTGATTCTCATGCATTGCATGAAGTACAGCGTGCACCACATAAAACTGCTATACGTAAAATGAATTCTTTCTAAATATTGCAGAGCCAGCACAGCGGCGCAGTGGTCAGCACTGCTGCCCCAAAGCAACAAGTTCCTGGGTTGAAATCCACCTTGATCCGGGCCTTTCTGCGTGGGTACTCCCGGCTCCTTCCACAGTCCAGAGACATGCACTTAGTGGGGCGAACGGTTGTCTGTCTCTGTGTGTCGACCTGTCCAGGGTGTACCCTGCCTCTGCCTCTGGTGGCTGGGATAGGCTCCAACAACCTTCATTCAGAGCTGTAAAGTCACATCAGAGCTTTTGGAAACTTATGTAGGCTCCCCAAAGCAATTAAAACAAACAAAAAAAGCAAACAAGCAGCTTCAAAACAGTCCCATTTAGATGCTGCACAGTTGCAGTGTCATCAGTTGTTGTCATCAGCTGCCTAATAGCACAACAACAAGTCACAGCCGTGCAGCCAGACAACCAGCCACAACGAAACAGAGCATCCATCTGGCTGAGCCAACCTGGCGAATACCACTGTTTTTGTAGGTGTTTGCAATGTTTATCAGATATCAGAAGCAGAACCGGAAGATAAACATTTATGCAAGAACATGCTAGTTAATGATGGACTTGAAAATCGTGTATTTATCGTGCTGGCTGGTGGGAAGAACATGGATAAAGTCTTCTTTCATGGTGTAAATTTCACAAAGCCTTGAAGAAGAATACTGCAGAAGACAGAAACACTAAAAATGAAAGAGGGGAAAAAATATGCACGCTCTTCGGCAGTATTGCAGGAGAGGGGTTAGGAGCAGCATTTATGAGAATAAACGAGATTTCCTGAACTGAGAGCATTCCAAGGGCGCCGGTGGTCTCGGCTTGCCAAGAGGCAAGACGGCACATGCTGGAGATGTCTGCCAGGTAGCAGAGCACAAAGAGCCCTCATTTCCTCCCTACCCCTCCCTTACTCCCTCCTTTCCACCCCCCGCACACCTCCCTCTCCCATCCTCATGTCTTTTTTGCTTTTGCTCAATTGCAGGAAGAAGAATTTAAAACACACACACACACACATACTGATAAATGTCAGATACAAGCACTAACAAAAAACATGCAGTTTCTTACCACATGTTTTAATTTACATATTTAAAAAAAATAAGTTGTAAAGATTGCTGTTTAATTAGAAAATAAACTTTCTTTGTATAAAATTCTCCCTGAGTTTAGTCTTGGATAACCAAATTCTGCTCCTGCAGGATTGGAGGCTTTTTGCGATGATATGCACACATGTGTAAGCTGACACTAAGACAGCCCTTGAAGTTTGATACTTGCCTGGGGATCTTGCTCCCCCAGTGCCCAAACACACACACACACACACACACGCGCGCGCACACACACACACGCGCACACACACACGCAGCTTCCCAGAGATCGTCCATCCCTCGGTGGTATCTCATTACTTGTTTGCAAAGACAAACTCACACACTTTTGTTTGGTTACTTTTCTGAGCTGCAGGTCAAAACTCTCACTCTGCATCCTCATTACCAGATCTTGGAAACATAACTGAGACCTGAAAACAGCTAAAAAAAAACAAAAAAAAAAACCCAATAATTCCACTCTGGATGAAAAGTGCATTTTTGAAGCACAGACATCAACAGCTCAGCTTCAGTAGGACACTCTGAACTGTGGCAGCAGGGCTCTATTCAGAACTGTGCAGTCAGGAAAAAACAGAGAATAAGCTCTAATCCTTTAAGACAGCACCAATAGAGATTCCATCATGCTTGGCTCGTCACGAGAGGAGAGCAAAGCTTGGGAGATGATAACGTCAGGCCAACACAAAATAAAATATGGCCTGTTTTGACTGCCTGGCTTATAGCCGGTCTTTTAGCTAAGGGTAGTTTCCTGTTGAGTGGAGGCACGGCTCAGGTGGAGGTTTCTGCCAAAGAAAAGGCAAAACAAAAGGTATTCACAGAGAGAAACTCTGAAGATCCTCCGATGCCCTGTTGTGAGGCCACATAACAAAGACGGAAATGTTTTGAGTGTTCAAGAGAGGCTTTCATTACTTAGGTGAAGAAAGCTTTAATGTACAGTCTTTATGGAAGAAGGAATTAGGAGGTATTCATAAGAGCCAGCTCACACAGGCAAAAGCACAGCATGCTTCAGACGTACGCATCTTTAAGGCTTTTCTTTGGGTTACTTTACCTCAGACTCAGATTTACCACTAAAACTAATAATTGAGTGACAGAAAAAAATATAACGAGGTCAATTTGGATGCCAGATGCTGTTAATAAGGTCAGAAATAGTCAGGAGTTATCTTTTAAGATAACATAAACAAAGATTCATTTAAAGTATTTGGAAAACTAGGAAGTTAACCACCTACGATTCCATGAGAAAACTGCTCTGAGGAAGCCTGTGAGACCTTCAGAGTCTCCGGTAGAAGAAGGTGCTTTCAGCTGCACCCTTATTTCCCAGGGACAGATTTTACTTCCTGATGCAAGCCTCCAGTTTATCCGGGCTTTGGATCCGCGCTCGGCTTTGTGTCTCCTCACAGAATCCAAACAGGAATCTTCAAAAACTCTTCAAGAGCTCCAATGCAGCTACTAAAAGTTCCCTGAGGTGGGTTCCATGGCTGAGATGGAATTTGCCCATTCAAGCACAATTAATAGTAAAAAAAAATGATGGCGGGAAATATAAACATTTACCGTTTTCAACTTCTGAAACAGCCAATAGCCTCCACTGTAAAGAATGAAGATAAAGCTAAAATGCTGATTGTTTTCAGATCATATTTTGGCGAATGAATCCACCTCTTGATTGTCTGAATATCTTTAGGTTTTGGACGATTGACCTGAAAATAATCTATACATAACACACAGAGCAACAAATCAACCTCGACATGAAAATACACACATTTTCATTTCACGAGGTTCCTTTCAGGTTCACTAGACAGGTGATAATAAAAGCATAAATCACTGGACGCTGATTAGGATCCGGCACACCGGCCTGCGTTGATGAACGGAAAGCCGAGCGCTGGATGCAGGAGAGAGAAAGAGAGGAGGGAGAATCAAAGCTACACTTAACTAATGCCTGAATATTTAACAAGTGGCTCACTAATTACAGTCTGCTGGAATTCATCTGTGATTACAATTAGCAGCATCCAGACTGGCTGAGAAAACACTGGCAGATGTTCAGGCTGCTCAAACTGGCATGATGTCAAGTGTTTACTTTGTACGACTCCCGCCGAAACCCACAGATCATCCTAATGAACGGACTTTGATCAGCGCGCTCCATATACTTGTTAAAAAGTGGGGTCAGACGCACCGCCGTGCGCATGAAATTAAAATATAGCTTACAAGATTTTAATGTTGAGTTTTGTGGAAGAATAAGCTGGTGGCTGTCACAATGATACAGAACCACAAAACCACGGAGGTGCATGAAGCACCGAAGAGGCCGGCATCCTCACGTCACGCGCACCTACATCATCAAAACATTATACGTAACAGCTACTGCTACATTTAATGAGGCAGCGGTGCACAAAGCATCATTATTAAACAGTGCATGGTAGTAATCAATATGTATAAGTATACTTTCTCCAAATATAATTCAGCTTTTCAGTTTTAAGGTGGTAAAATGGATTCCGTGTCACACTTCCTGCTGTTACCAGCCACAGTGGGAATTTATTTCATAACCTTAAAGGTTTCTAGCAGGATCCTTGAAGCATTCAAACTGTTTTTTAAGGTTTATAGTTTATAGCAGGATTGACAAGTTTGAAAGGAATTGTCAAGAAACCCGACTCCTCTCAGTTTTGGCACCATCTCCTGTTCGGAAGCCAAACTACAGCAACGTGAGAGGGCAGAAAACCTTGTGCAGCATGCAGGGGAACACGTTTCAAGCTCTGGAAAATGACAACAACAAAAAGGCTCGATGACGAGCGGCTGCCGTGGGACGCTTTGTTCTGTGCTCCATTAGTCACATCGTGACTCGACGGATCAGGTTTGAGTCATAAATGATCTTCGGGTGATTGTGAAATAGAGGAAACTGGTGTAGGTGGAAATTTGTAAGTTGGTGGGTGCACCAACACTTTATCTACAAAATGTGAATATTTAAAGGACACTAATGTCTAATAATAGCTGAAATCTGCATATTGTTACAGACTTAAGCCCAAGTATGTGAAACCTTAGAGGAAAAACTCATAGTTTAATGTCATGTTGTTTAATCTTTAAGCCTTTTTTTTCCCTTCATAGTTTCATCCCATATTCCTGTCAGATGTCCTCAGTTTAAACCCGTGAACGGCACTCAGTGTAATTTCCCCTGCAACGCTGCATAGCAACGCAGACATGCTTCCCTTTCAATCCGAATTCTATTGCCTCCGTTTTGTTTTGGCCCCGCGATCAGATAAGAGCCCAGTTGGTAACTTCTGGTCACAAACAAAGACCCATCTGCTAGCAATCTTCTCCACTGTAAGTACTCCTGCCTCCTGATAGCGCGGATAAAGCCCGGCACGCATTAGGGCAAACAAATGTGCTTTTCAGTGAAACAACAGAGCAACACTATCTTTCTGTGTCAAAAGTCAACCATGGGTTCACAGCAAAGACAAACTGTAACAGGAAAAACTATAAAAACGCGATTTTAGACCAACTGGAAACTGCAAAAGAAAGAAGAAAAAAAAGTGACTTGTGGTTTGAGTGTGTGTTTGTGCGCACAATAAACGAGACGGACAGCTGGTCGACAAACAGAGTGACGGGCTCTTCCTACTAGAACAGGCTGGATAAATATTCCTGGTGGTGCTAATCAATCACCACAGCTCGGCCGTGCTGGGTTGGGGTGGGGTGGGGGGGTGATCGGTGCAATACAAGGGAAAGAGGAAGTGTCAGAGTTTTTTTAAGGTGGAGGGGGCAACAGGGGTGTGTGTGTAAGGGTGTTTGGTGACCTGTTATCATGCAGAGGAACTGACAAACCTCTTTGAGGTGATTCACTGACTCTATCTGAGAAATGACGGCAGAAGAATCGAGTCTCAGCGGACTGACGTCATCTGTATCTGACACAAACACAAACACTCGCTCCGGATTCTGTCGTCAGCCGCCGAGCACAAAAACATCAGTGTTGGTTAGTGTGTAACCATTTCCCTCTTTGCCCAGTTTCGAAAACGGCGGGTTTGATTCTCCCAAAGAAGTCGCTCTCATGACTCATCTAGTGACGTCACTGCCCGGCCAATCAGTGGCATGCATTCTGCTGACATCACACTGTTGTACTTCCAAGTTGGAAGTACAACTTAAAGGGGGCATTCCAGTCGAAAAATTCCAACTGGCAATTCAGAAATTCCAACTTCAAATGGAATGCACAGTAATACTAACCTAGCCATTCCAATATAGTTCTGCTACAATGCTTCCTAAATTGTACCAAAGCTGTATTACGGGTCTTTCACTCATTCAAAGAAAAGCTATTCTGACACAGACGGGAAGCACTGAAACAACTCGATAAAGAGCTGAAACCTAAAATCTTGTGTAGGAGCTGCTGAGAGACGGACAGCAGGCCTGCTCCCTTCACGCTAAAGCAAACGCCACTTTCTCGACTCTCTTTCTCTCTCCCGCACGCCCACTCTGTCCGTCAAACAGCTGAGGCCCCCAGGAGGCCTCCTCTGCACCTCTAACAGCCCACAATAACTTCATTGACACCAAGGCGTCCCATTAATCTTCATTTGTCCCATCATATCCTGCCATTGGCATGGAAATGCCTACCCATCTCCGGTGTGAACTGACAGAGTCGGTGGTGGCGAATGAGCAATAAGAAGGGCAGGGTGCTAAAATCGTAGGGGGTCAACGTGGGGTGCCTATCTGCCCATTTGGCGGTTTCAAATGACTTGAACCCTATAAAAAACACAAATTACACATGCAAACACACACACACACACACACACTCAGTAGGGGACATGAGCAGGAGGAGGTAATCTGATTTCTCAGCTGCACGGGAGACCGCTTCCTGAGAGGGAGGCCAGCTTGTGGAAGGACACCTGGGGTTTCCCATCTGTGCACCCAGGGGCCTGACACACACACACACACACAAACACACACACACACACACACACAAAGACATGCAGCTTGGCCTGTTTTAACAGCCGTACCGATAACGGAGCTTGAAACTACAATCAGCTGCACAGGTTGAGGAAGTTGCTGTCACACCGACCACAGTGATGGACACCGTTTACTTAGCTCAACAAGGCTTTAATGCATTCATGTGCTGCTTTTATGAATATTTAATGTTCGCTATGTTAATTTAGGATATTGCATCTTCTTTTAAAATTAGTGATAAAGTATTTTTAAACTCAATATAGGAGGAGACCCAAGACTAAAAAAAAAAAAGCAAAGGAAAAAGAGAGAGACTGCCTGAGCAGCAGCTTAAAGAAGCACCGTGACATTCCCCCTTTTCCTGAGTCCTTTTTTGACAAGGCACAGACTCTGTCTCTGATCAGCACTCAGGAAATTTCATTAAGACAGAGATGGGTGGATACCAAACAAAGGTTCTGTGGAGAAAAGAGAAAGAGGGCGATAAAAGGGGAGAAAAATAGAAAGCGGAGGGAGGCTGAGGAATACGACTGATAGTATGATCTCCCTTAATTCAATTCGTCAGAGAGAGGAAGCAGAAGATGAGACAAACGTGAGACCTTTGGTGCGTTAAAATGAAGCGTATTAGAGGTAAAATGGTTGTAGTTGTTTAGTGACTTGAGCCCAATTAATGTTCCCAACATGTGGTTAACCAAACTAAACTCAAAGAGCAGCAGCAGCAGCATCAAGGTAGATTAAGTTACTTTGAATGATTTATTATGAGTGCAACCGAAACCATATAAAGTGCACAATGACACACTAACAACATCAGCATCCAAAGAGCAAGTCGCGGAAGACAGATCGGCCCGAGCGGCCTTTAACCTTATCAATCATGTACAACAAAGTAAGCGAGGGAGAGGAGAAGACAAGGGAGACAAACTAAACATCTCCTCGACCTAATCAATCATGGACCAAAGAGGAGGATGGCGAGATGAAGACAGAGAGCCGGCGTCTGCTTACCTTATCGATCATGTCAGGCCGGTTGGTGGCGGCCAGCACAGTGACGTCCCTGAGCTGCTCAATGCCGTCCATCTCTGTCAGGAGCTGAGCCAGGACCCGGTCCCCTACACCGCTGGAACCAGAGGAGCTGAAGGGGTGGAGAAGATCATAAGATGGATGGGTGAAAGAAGATGGAAAGAGGGAAGAAAGCGATGTGTGGTTGGATGATTAAATGGATAACAGAGACAGGGAAGGACATGTATAAATTATCTGGGATCTGGCAAAAAATTTAATTATTGAATTACTGAGTGTTAAGTGATGCAATATAGTAAAATGATGGATGGAAGGGAGGAAGAACATCGTGGCCTGTAACGGTATAAAGGTGAAAAAGCAGGAAATGCAGAGAAAAGAAACAGAGTAATGAGAGTAAAAGATAAGGGGAGGATAGATGATGCAGGAGTGCAGTACAAGACATGCCTAAAAAACTTTATCATCCATCACAATATTTACAGTACTACATAATCAGGAAAATTTGCCAGTTCTTGAGTACTTGAAGGGAACATTCGACATTCTGCGAGCAGGCACTTTCATTAGCACAATACTTCTTTCAAAAAATCTGGCAGCAAAAGCGAGCTCTCTTGCCAATGACGTATTAAACTGAACTCAAAACACGGCAACAGAAAACAGGCAATCCCTCTGCAATAAAGCAGCTCTTCTTCCTCTGTTTGGACTTGTAAATATTGTGCCTCACCTGAACTGCAGGTGATGTGGAAGACAAACGCTGAACCGTGCAAATATTTTATTTAATTCAAGGCAATTCAAATTGTCAAGATGCTGCACGCAAAATGAGCCAGAGAAGGGTTAAAAATAAATAAAAGACAAGCTGTTTAAAGACTCATCAGCCTCCAAATTTGAAATGATCCAATGAATGATCAGGCTGAGACATTAAGGCTTCAAATGCATTTTACTAGAATGGCAGCAAAAGCGAACCTTCATGCATGGCAGTGAAGGACCACGTCACCCACTGCAATAATTGGAATTCTTGATGTTTGGATGAGTTTTTGGTCAACAATGGAGCTCTTTGGGGCAGAGGAACTGTGTAATAGAACAGCGGCAGTTTAAAAAAAACAAAAAAAACTCATCATTGCATTAGGCACCGCATGACAAGGTGGTTATTTTCCACAGTGCAGACAGCCACCCAGCTCTCTCTCACACACACACACACACACACACACACACACACACACACACACACACACGGAGCCTTCCTGTCCTGTTCATATCTTTC
>VUQJ01011093.1:9329-20867 GCA_015108635.1 Andinoacara biseriatus
GCATCACATCACTCTTATGGGCAACAAAATTGTGTACCAAACACAAGTCAAATCTTGAGAGGAAAAGGGTCAATTCTGAGAGGCAAGTTGGGTCATTTTTTTTTTTGTTTTGGAAGGTGCCCCTGTTACAGCTTTCCTATTGTAGCCTTTGTTGGTACTCTTCTCACAGCTTGGAAATCTGCGGAAGACTTGGGCAGTATGTGTATTTCAATGAGGAGGAGGAGGGAAAACTTTGCATTTAGTCAGCGGAGCACTGAGATCCAATCTGGAGTAACATGAGGACACACCGAATGTCCAGTTCTATTCATCAAACCACCTAGCTGTTGCCATTGGAAACGGGAAGCTGAGAGGTGCCTGGCAACCAGGATGGAAGATGCCTCATAAAATCTGTTTAGCCCAAGGGTAGCCCTCCGGCCAGAAACAGAGAGAAAGCTGGCAGAGATGTTGGTATTTACACAATTATTGCTTTCATCTAACCTCAACTATGTAAGCAATATAGAGAGAAGTCAGGGTGATGACTCAAGAGAAACTGTGGCAAAAAAAAAAAAAAACTAGTCTCATCCATACCATTAATATGACACAGGAACCACTCTTCTTATATACATCTGACAGAAAAATTACACTCAGCAAAGCCTTTCAGATGTAATTAATCCACACTCACTTTCTCTTTTATCTCACATCATTCAATCCCTCTCACCTATACCCCATTCTCATTCAGCTCCACTGATCAATACCTGCAAAAAAAAAAACAGGCACGAAGATGCTAAACGCACGCCCACATGCTCCCGTTCTCACCTCTGTGGTCTGTCTTGCCACGGCATGAGGCAAAGACAAGTGGTTCTTTCGCGCTGGAAGAGCCATCCACATACTCCAGCCTCCTTAACCGTCCTTTGGCCACAGCAAAGAGGCAGAAGGGAAAGGGAGGGAGGGAGAGCACCAAGGGTGGGAGGGGGGAGGGATTGAGGGTGGAGGTAGGGAGGGATATGAAAGAAAGTGAGAGAGAGAGCGAGAGAGAGAGTGAGAGAGAGAGAGAGAGAGAGAGAGAGAGAGCGAGAAAGAGCGAGAGAGAGAGAGAAAGAGTGAGAGAGCAAAATTAAGCCTCCTTAGATGAGATCTGTGGTGCAGAATTTGAATTGTGTCCCATGAGTATAAAGAAGAATATACACAGTGTAAGCCATGCATGCAAACAGTACAACATTCACTGGACTGTGGGCGTTTATCTATAATATATTAACACTGGTAATGTGTGTGTGTGTGTGTGTGTGTGTGTGTGTGTGTTCGTGTGTGGTGGTAGGGACAGCGGTGCACTCTGATGTGTGTGGGTGTGTCTCATTTTATGCAACATCTCAGGGTTCTTTGAGGTGCAGATTCTTCAGGAATGGAGACATTTGAGGATGAGATGTTTGCACTGACATGGACTTGTTTTTTTTTTTTTTAGACTCGAGGCTGTTTAGTGTTTGAATTGTGCTAGTGAATTGACTCAGAAACACTCTGCAGTCTAACATGTTTGATTTTGCACAATCACCAAATAAACAAAAGATTGTGTATATATATTCTTACTGTAATTTTCATTCTCATATCTGTTCGGGAGGGAAAACAAGGCAGTGCTGCATGCAATGAAATGCAATAGCGCCTTTTTCTGAATGACTGTACTTTTTGCAGGACACTGCCACCTAGTGTTTTCTCCAAGGTGAAGCACCTCAGGTAAATATGAAGTCTGCTTTCTGTTCATGCAATAATTCCAGACAGGTTCATATATGGAAAATATTGCAAAACTTGCAGCTTTTAAAAAAAAAAATATTACATCTGCAAATATTTACTGCATGTTCTAAGTGCTTATAAGCTTTAGAATGTTTAAAATAAAAGATTCACAAAACAAACAGAGTATATAAATCATAGAAAATGCTACCTGTGACCCATTTTTAGTATAAAATGCTATAAACTCTGTGCTCTAATTTTTCTTTTGATTAACCCTCACTATGAAGAATGCTGTAAATACAGAGTTGCTCACCTTAAACCTGACATGTAATCTCACCTTAAACCAGTATATACAAGCAGGATTTCTGTGACATCACATAGACAAATCCAGGCCTTCCGAAAGCATTATAGAAAACGTGAGACTGCCAGACTACAAACCATGAGAATTAGCTTTTTCTAGTATTAAAGTGGTACTTTCATATGATAACATATTGTACTACAACATTTTTTATTAAACCAAACCAAAGTCTTGTGAAGTACATCCTTACTGCTTCCACAGGAATTAAGAGGGTAAGGAGCAGCCAGGCGCTGATAATCAAATGCACTTGATTAAATGCACAGCTCCACATTTTGAGAAAAGCAAACACAGCATATCAGCACCAACACTAATACCACCTGTTGAGCACGGTGGTGGAGGGGTCATGATTTAGGTTTTGTTTTGCAGCCACAGGACCAAGGCACCTTGCAGTCAGTGAGTCAACCATGAACTCCTCTGTATACCAAAGTATTCTTGAGTCAAATGTGAGGCCATCTGTCCAACAGTTAAAGCTTGGCTGAAATTGGGTCGTGCAACAGGACGATGATCCCAAGTACAGCAGCAAATCTACAACAGGCAAAGTCCAGACCTCAACCTGACTGAAATGCTGTGGTGAGAATAAATGAATGCTTTTAAACCTCAATGACCTCAAGCAATCCTGTAAAGAAGAGTGCAGCAAAATTCCTCTACAATGATGCACGAGAGACTGATAAAGTCATACTTCAAGTTATTGCTGCTTAAAGTGGAGAATCATGGGGTGCATGGAGTTTTTCACACTCTCCTCTCGCATTGTGACTAAGCTTTTGTTACATAAATAAAGACACAGTGTAATATGTCACGTGTTTTTGCTCACCTGAGGTTGTAAGTAAAATGTTTTATAACCTGGTAAGGACTAGGTAATTTAAAAATATATATATATCCTGATACGTAAAATCTTAGAATTGAAAGAAGGCATGCTTTCTTTTTCCACAGAACTGTAATTCTGAGCCATGTAACTGAATCTGCTTCTGCGCCTTTTGTCGTTTTCAGTTTATTGAAAATGACAGATAAACGTGAAACATGGGAAGCAAAAGAGAAGAAAATGTCACGTAACAGTACTTTTCTGCAACAATCACACATGAAGGACCACATGAAACAGTTTTCAACATGTGTTCCAATTCACAGTTATTTATGTGAGGAAAAAATATGCTTACTTCTCCTGCCAACAGTACATGTGATGCATGTGATAATAAATTGGCATTAAATTAATGTCTGGTTTATTTTCTCTTTGATCATGACCTAAAACATGACTTAATATTTTGCACATAGATCCAAAATAATATAATACTTCAAAAATGACCTACCTAATTGAGGTTTCTTGCCTTAAGTTATGTCACTTAATTATTTACTCTGACAATCTGTCAACATGTTTTTGGACCCTGGAGGCATGGTCTGCATGCACTTGGATTTTCTGTCACATGTATGGGAACAGCTGAACGCACAGACGATCCCTGCTAATCAAGGCAAAGCCGTGAAAGCATTCTGTTATTTTTGCAGCGACTCCCTGACGCACACCTCCTTGTCACTCTCAGTTACATACAGCACATTTAAAACACACTTTGTTTTGATCATTTCAAACGAACCCACCTGGGAACTTGCTGCACGACTGGGAGGGAACAATGTCAGCCTGGTGGGGGAGGAGAGGCGAGGAGGGCAAAGAAATGGACACGCCCTTGGACAGCCTCTTCAGACGGCATCCGCCGTCACGGTCCTGGAAGCGGGTGGCGCGCTGGCCGCTACCCCTCTGCAAGGTGCTGTGGGTGTACAGCTCACCACCTGCATGGGATACACGGGTGTAGAGAGCAGACAGAGGTGGGCAGGTGTTGAGTTAAAAGCAGAGTTAGCGCGGTACAGCATATTTAACATATTGCAGAAAGAGAGAGAGAGCATCAGCCTATAAAATATGTCTCACAGAAGGCTGCGACACAGCAAACATATCGTGTCTCGAGGCATATTTCTTAATGAGGTAATGGAAAGTTGGCATTGCCCGATCATCTATTTAAAGGAATGGGATCACACTCATTAAACAGGCTGCGGTTATTATCTTTCAATAGTTCAATCATTTTCATGTCGAGCCTTTAAAGAGACTCTATAGTTTCCAAAGCCATGTGATGACAGAAACTTGCCACTTATATACTGATTATGTGTGAGTGCCACAGTTTGTCCTGTAGCATTATTAAGCCATTCACTACCTTCTGCCTTGAATGAGTGCGTAGCCAAATAAGAATTCAGAAGTCCACTGCCTAATCTACAAATTCATCCATTATATTGTTGCATAATTCCTGAAAGTGTAGAATGATCACTGCCTTTTAATGCCGAGCTTTAAAGAAGGCAAATCTCTGCAAATGATCAGAGAAAAACCAGTGTACAGTAAACTTTATCGTTTTAATGAGACTGACACAGTTCTCTATCATCCTCTCTGTTCTTTCTACCCAGTGGAGCACACTATTAAATATTGATGGGCAACATGGTTGCTCTAATACCCAGTTCTACTTATGTTTACGTATCTCCGCTGCACAGTCTCAAATCACATCTTTACTGCAGCGAGTTGACAAGTTCACCCTGTTAAAAATACAAACAGCTCCATTTCATCTGTGACAGACAATCCCACAAAACATTTAAATTGTTTACAGAAGACACACCAGCTTCATACCAAGTGCACAGATGCATCTGCTGCATTCACAACCTGCTCGCAAATTCTTCTGGTATTCAGTATGTGTTTAGTAGGTCAGGATGTTTGCTTAACCCACTCTAACTTCGCCTGACACACTTTAAATTCAAGCAGAGGGACACTGTGTGAAGGACGGAACACACTGATGAATTAGGCTAATTGAAATGGCTCTACTTAAATCACCCAAGAGAAGAGAGAACCTGAGTATTGCCATAAAATAATACCAGACTGAGTGTGTACAACATAGCGTACATTTTCCATATACAGTTTGTTGACCCAGAACAAAATACATACTGAATCACTGGAGTCAATTAAAGAAATGCATGTCCAGAGTTGCAATGTCATTGTTAGGCATATGTGCCTCATTTCTGTTACACAGGTAATTCCAGTGGTCCTACCTGAGTGCCTCTGGTTCTTTTTTTCCCCTCGTTTTCCTCCTCCATCTCTCTTGATTCCAAAAACTGCTCTGAACATAGCTGGGCTACTGCTTCAAACGTCTCCTGCCTGTGGAAGGAAAAAAAGTCAAACGTTCATTTGGATTCGGGGCACATTTTTTCAGGCAAAATTAACATGCTAAGAACTAACGTGGCCAGTTCTTAATTCAGCTGCCAGGGAAACACATTGTTTGTTTTTTTGTTTTTTAGACAACGATAAATATCTGGTCTTTCTCAAATAGTTGGCACAAATTATTATTGTACATTTTAGCATCCTAAAATTAAGTCTAAATTACCTGTTCTTAAGTCTTCTTTGATGCCTCCATGTCGTCACATACATCCACAGGAAGCTGATGGAGGAGCACTTAAACTCGCCGAGTCCAATTAAGAAGTGCTTCACCTCCACAAAATGATGGGAGAAGAGGTGGCGTCGTGCACATGCGCGTTGGCCTCGTGTTCTATATTTGATGTAAATGTCTTTTCCTTATATACTTATATTACGTTATATTCTTAATTACTTTTTATGTTAACCTGTGTTAATGTTTAAATTCAATGTATGGGCCATTTTTAATTGTATATTATTTTCTATAATCTATAATTATCATACTGCACAGGCTATTATTGGATTGTGCTCATACTAACTTATATTATTGTAAAAATATTGTGAAGTAGCCTACCCTCACATAATTTCCTAAGAAAAGTGTTTACAGTGAATATCAGTACAACGCACTTTGTAAATCACAGTAAATATGTGCCGTGACTTACTGTGAACACCGGGGGGAGACAGTGCAGATTACAAGCTCCCATCCGGACTGAAGGGGGCGACAATGAGCCACCACCGGCATCCTTTATAATCTGCTCGGAACCCCTGAAGAGTTCTTTTACTGACTGCCGTCTGCTGTGTGCAGTCTGTGGAGAAGCGTGTCTTCTGAAATGTATAATGAATAACTTCGGCGCTTCAATTACCGTCCGCGATATGTTCTGCTGTAAATATTTGCATCATTCCGTCAAGGTGAACAAAAGTAAGTTAACGCCGCGTGTAGAGTTTTGTGAATCAACAGACACGTGTTCAGTAAATGAGCTCCAGCCATTTTGTATCACCAGTAAGAAAATGTTTTGTTATCGGCTTCTCAGTTTAAGCCCAAACTAACAGTTAAATGAGCAATAACAGGGCTAAAAACCGTGCTGAGGTGGTCGTGTTGTGTGTTTTTGTGTGTTCTTGTAAAGCTCATAAGGACACCAGATTTAGCATAGCACGGGGTGTTCTCCAGTGCTGATAGCTCGTGTTAATACTAGCATGAGGTTTATAACTAACGATACCGAGCGCAACTTCTCAGGACTGAGTGTATGATGATTGAGCCTTTTGGCTTGTTAATATTAGTCGACATTGTTCTGTTTTATACTTAAAACTAACGTCGCTGGCAAATGAAAAATGAGCTAATGTGAAGCTTAAACATGCGTTTTCTGCCACAATTACTGACTTTTTTTTTTTTATTTAACCCGTTGACCCAAACCTGCTATTTGACCTTGTTGAAATGTTTAAGTCTGTTTTTGACCTCGTGCTTTTTTTTTTCTTAAAGCTGATCCACCACTAGGTGGGCACCTGCATGACCCAGATGGAGGGTGACTACTGTAATGATGGCAATGGCTGTGTTATTACATGAGATGGGAAGGTGGGTGCCAAGCAATGTGTGAAAATGTGTTAATTTTAACATTGAAAAGTGACTGTGCCTGGTCACAAATCACATCTTTGACAGCCTGGGCTCTCTGCTGTGAGATCCTGGGTTTTAATATTTAGATGTGATATTAAATGTCCCTGCGCTTTCTGATCGCTCTTTTTCCATGGCGTCTCAGATTGAAGAAGGGAGAATAAATTAATACACCTGAACATGAAAACCTTGGTTGCATATACTTTAAAGAGACGGTGTTATTTATTTATTTTTCCCTGTATTAAAGTGTCAAGGATAAGCATGGGGAAATGAAGCCAGAGCTTTAAGAGGCTGTTTGGAGAGCTGTGGACAGAGCTGATGAATTCTGGTGAGTGCTTGAAGTGTTTTATCTGCATCCACTGATAGACCTGAAGCAGAGTTCATTGGCTTCTGGGTTTGCAAAAAGATGCTAAACTGAGTTTTCCTCACATTTTCTGACTGCTACATTTCATAGCAGCACAGATTGAATAGAGGAATACATTTTAAGCTAGTTACGGATTGGTAAAGTCACACCACGTATTCCCAAACAGTTTTCAGTATTTCACCCACCAAATGAAGTTGATACCTGATGGTGTCTAATCAAATTGTTTATTGCAGGATGACAAATTAGTGGTTGGATGTTTCTAATTTTCCCCTCCTCCCCCTCTTGCAGGTAACGAACCAGATGCATTGCAACAAGTAAACAGTTTGGCCCTGAGGAACATCCTTTGTTTCCAAAGAAACCAAAGCTTAGGTTTCATTGGTGCATTTTATAACAGGTTTTCATGTGCCAACATTTATTACACATACTGCATCGAGTTGGTGTGCAGTGTATGAAACTGACCAATTGTTTTGTTTTTTTTTTAATAAAACTATTCAACCCTGTTTCTTGAGTATATTTGTGAATTAATGTTTAAACTTGTCCTTTTTGTTGGATATCACAGCACAGTCACAGTAAACTGAGATGAAAAATGTAGACTAATATTGTGATAGTGCAATCTATGTGTTTTGGTGTCTGTACTGCCACACTAACTGTAGGGTAATACACTGATCATTGGACTATTAGGTACACCCATTCAGCTGCTCCTTAAGGCAACTCTAATCAGCCAATTGCGTGGCAGCAAGTTGACACATTTAGGTATGTAGACATGGTCAAGATGACTTGCTGAAGTTCAAACTAAGGGTTAGAGTGGGGAAGAAAAGTGAGTGGCTTTTAACATGGTATGGCAGCTGGTCTGAGTAGTTTTAACTGTTGGTAAAGTGAGATGTTTTGCACAGCAAAAGTGGTCTGAAAAAATGTCCAGTGAAAAGTGCTGTCCATTGAGAATAGCCACATGATTTTGTTATAAGAACATTTCTAGAATTACAGGACTGTCTAAGATCTAGAGAAACTCATCCATGCATTTATCTTTAGTTGCATTGATTATTGCAACAGTATCTTCACAGGTCTGCCAAAAAAAATCAAGACAGCCGCAGCTAATACAAAATGCTGCTGCTCGTGTCCTCACCAAGACCAGAAAAATAGAGCACATCACCCTGGATTTAAAGTCCTTACACTGGCTAACTGCAGCTCAGAGAATAGACTTTAAAATACTTCTATTTATAAATTGCTGAATGGTTTAGCACTACAATACATTAAAGGTTTATCGTATCAACCTTCCAGAACAATCAGGTCTTCTGGTTCCAGTCCACTTTGTATCCCCAGAGCCAAACATGGAGAAGCAGCTTTTAGAATTTATGCACCGTTAATCTGGAACAAACTCCCAGAAAACTGCAACACAGCCGAAACACTAAATTCCTTTAAATCAAGGCTGAAAACCCACCTGTTTGAAGCTGCTTTTGATTAGTAGTCCGCAAACAGATCGGGGTGAAAGCTGCTCTAAACAAAATGTCTTATTACACACTGACCATCTTCTTATGATTATCATATGTATCTGCTTGATGGTTTTTATGATTTTGTGTGATGTACTTGATGTTTTAATGATTTTACTGCACATTTGTTTATCTTGTCATGTAAAGCACTTTGAATTGCCTTGCTGCTAAAATGTGCTATACAAATAAATTTTTACTTACTATTAAAAGATTAACGAGAATTAAACTTTCTCCTGAAAAAACTTTATTGCATAAGTCAGTCAAATTTAAAACAACTTAAAATTATACAGAAGGTGGTTTAATGAGAAGACACCTGGAGCAAAGGATCATGGAACCAAATTTGTCTTGTGGAAAATTGATGAGCTACATTTCAATGAAGCAAACTGACTTGCTAAAGAAAGGTCACATATATTTGGTAGTGGGAGCAACACCAGTTGTCTTCTAAAAGTCTAAAAGTTTTTCCACTACACATTAAACCCCATACTTTTGAATATACAAAACAAAAGAGATCCACTGCTTTGAAGTCACACATCTGCTTCATAAAACACCAACGGGGATGCTGGAGCTGTGACAGAAACCACATCAGAAAAGGTGGTGTATGTTTGAGTGTATAACCTCAGATTTTTCCATGGTACTCCTTTTTGTCTCCTACAGAATAAGATAGAACTATAAAACTCCACCACATCATCCAGTGCATCTTCAGACCTGATGTAAAGGAACCAGATCCAACCAAGCTCTGATCTGGGAGAAACCTCTGGTTAAGCGACCTCAGGTTTTAAAAACTATTCATCAGTCTTTTCCTCGCCTTGGTAATGCCTGTACTCTGGCCTGAGCTCCCAGGTGTTCTTGTGGGTTCCCTTCACATTGTAGATGCCAATATCGCGCAAGATTTCCTTCAAGTAAATCTGAAAAGAAAAGAAAAAGACAAAATTACTCTCAAAAATTAAATTAAAATTTATGGGTAACAGTATTGTTTCAAATCAGTCACTATAAACAGCGTTAGAACCAAAGCTTTTGTGTAGCCTTCAAGTCTTACCACAGGCTGTTTGGTGATATCCACCAGGTCTTTGATGTTATAGTACTGGTGCTTCTCAAAAGCAGAAAACAACATGTCCAACACCTGCTGTTTGTCAGCTCGTGCTCTCTTGCCCTCCTCCTTCTTCTTCCTCTCATACTCACGCTGCAAAGAAAACAGAGATCAGGTAAAGACCTTTTAGCCTATTATCTATTATCTAATTACTGCTGATGGTAGAGTATTAGATTGGCTCCAGGCACTGGAAAAGACCATGTGTCAGCTAAACTGGTCCGGTGTTGGACTTCGCAAATTTGGTTGTTGAGAGTTCAGTTACCCCATCACAACAGCTCAATTTCTATAGACATTTTAATCAAGAAAATTATTACAGAATATCTATATCTCTTAAGCTCTTCATTAGATTTTAAGAGATTAATTATGCTAAATTAGTTACTCTGAAAAGCAACTTAAGCTGTCACGTACCAACAGGAAATCCTGAAAGTTCACGTACAGACAAACTGTTAATCAGATGAAATTCTGGTTGCTGCACTGATGGGAATTGAGAACAGCAGAGACCGGAGTCCAACAAACATACACCAAAATGCAGGATACACATTTAAATCATGGGAAGGACATACTGGATTCACCCCCACATAGTAAATGCAATAAACACAAAATCCTAAAGTTTGCTTTTATGGTATCCCAATGTACATTTGTCTTTTCCCTTTTCCCATCACATTAACTGTTTTCAAACCCCTGTTTTCAATGTGCTGTATTTTGTGAACTATCCACAGTCAAAATCTGCGACATTGCCGCAATAAATACAGTTTAGAGGGGCATGGAAATATTGTGCTGCGCAGTCCCACGTGAAGCGGAACATCTGGTCATCTTATATGTGAATTCTTTAGAGGATATGGTTAAAAACAAGGATATACTAGAGGCAGAAAAATTTAACAAGCAAATTCTTGGCCAGCTATCGGTTAATTTAACTTTAGTTAGCTTAGTTTATTATGAAACATTAAAAAAAAATTTAGCACATCAACAAAAACAACACATTTCCCTGTAGGGGTTCTTACATTGTAATCATGGTTGGCCACAGGTTTGTAGTTGCTGGTGACAGCTTTTTCCAACTGTTGAGACAGCCTGGCAGGCTTGGAGGACTCTTCAATTTGTAACCTGTCAGAGAGCAAGAGACAGAAATACTTTACTTGCCAAGTATACAATATTAATTTAGAACACAAGACAGAATTTACATTCACACATCCACATGCATGCAGTAGATAATATTCCAGACTTAAGACACTGAGCTATACAATCCATGCCCATGCAAATACTAATGTGTATGCACCAAAATTAAAATGCTCACCTCTTCAGTCTCATATAGCTTTCACTGACAGCTGGCCTGCATTCTGCTCTCTGCACTACCACTCCTTCCAAGGCAATTTTATCTGAAAGAGAGTACAGGTAATTAAAACCTTGATGCAGACTTTTAATCCATGTGTACCACTGAATTTACTGCATATTTTAAGAGAGGAGGGATGGAAACAAATGCTGTAAGTGAACAACTGTATGACAGTTTTGAAGTAAAACAAACAAACAAGCAAACAAACAAAACAATAATAACCAAACTATTTGCCCCTGCTAGGTGCTGTACAAGAAACTAGGTCAGTGCAGATTCTTTGGTAATGCCTTGATTTACGGAAACTGACAGCTGGAAGCCCGGCGGCTTCTTTGAAGTCCACTGCCTGGGCTGCATGTGTAGTTGGTGCACTGTCACAATAAACAGGCAGGGAAGTGAACATCCACAT
>VUQJ01011094.1:8171-18350 GCA_015108635.1 Andinoacara biseriatus
GATACCGAACCTCTAGTTGCTCCTGATGGATTCATTGGATGTGAATGTTAGATAGAAAGCACTCACATGTGGAAAAAAGTGCTTGTATGCATGTGTGTGTGAATGAGTCAATGCAAATGTGTAAGTAGAAAAGCACTATATATCCATTTACCATAGTAAATGAATACGTTTTAGAGTTTAGAGTAAATTGTTCTTGAAGGAAAATAGTTAGTCTAGAACACAGATTTGTGTGTTCACGTTTTTGGTAGATTGAAAGAATATAGAATGAATCTAAAGTTTTTATATTGCAGTAGAAAAGCACTGCTTGCCTTGTGTGCCACTGCTATGAGCATTTCGGCATGTTTGCACGTGCAGCAGAACACAAAAGGCAACATTTAAACTTGTTTTTGATACACTAAAATAAAGCTAACAAAGAAAACGAATCATGTTCTCTCACCCTCTGTCATCCTCTACTTGCACACCCACAGAGGTGAACTTGGAGGGGTCCTCTGGATCTGGAACATCCTCTGGTCCATCGACCTACAGAAAGCAGAATAAGCCTCCAAATAATCATATATGGCAGTTCAAAAAATGAAAATACATGTCTTTCTTTTGAAGGAGGCCCAGGACAGATTATATATTACGAGGAGAACTAGAATGTTTAATAAAATCATAGGAAAAAGATATGAAATTGTGCCCTACTCTGAGTTAAGCTTTGTTAAAGTACTCTCTATTGAGCAGGGTAACAGCTGCTTCTGAGCAGAAAGGAAAACAGACATAAACAGGCTCAACATAATTTACCAGTAACTGAAGCTCAATATTTCCTTCTCTGTGGTCTCATGAATACCTGAATTCCTATGGAGAGACATTTGCCCTTCCTGAGTGCGTCTTTCCTATAATCATCCCGGTGGTCGTCAACTACTTGCCCCCTGCTGAGGACTGAAGGGATGGTGGTGCTGACTGTCATGGTGCTGTTGTTGACATGCTGACTGGCTGGTCCATGGACCTATGCAGGAAGATTGAGAATATTTTAAATATACTGCTCAACAAAATTAAAGGAAAACTTTTTGATTAGAGTAAACCACACAGAGACGGGGAGAACATCCAAACTCCACAAAGAGAGAGAGGTCGAGGGTCGAGGTGGAATTAGGCAGTAGTGCTAACGACCACACGGTGCCCTGTGCTTCTCACAGATGAGAGCAGTTTCACCTTGAGTACATGTGACAGATGTGAAAGGGTCTGAAGAAGCTGTGGAGACTGTTAGGCTGCCTGTAACATCGATCAGCATGACCGGCTGCCCACGGTGATGTGGTGGTTTCCTCCCACAGTCCAAAGACATGCACTTACTGGGGTTAATTGGTGATTCTAAATTGCCCACAGGTGTGAATGTGGATGGGTGCCTGTCTCTCTGTGTCGCCCTGCGACAGGCTGGTGACCTGTACAGGTGTACCCTGCCTTTCACCCTGTGTCAGCTGGGATAGGCTCCACCCCCCCACAGCCCAATCAGAGTATAGCATCAAGCCAATTTAATTTCTGGGATATTGATCTGGTCAGTAACAAGTAACAGAGAGGATTGTTAATCAGTTTCAGCAGGTGCCCTAGAGGGGCAACAATGAGACCCCCCCCAAAAGGAATGGTTTTACAGGTGGAAGCCACTGGCATCTCCATCCTCATCTTTTCTGACTAGTTTCACTAGTTTTGCATTTGGCTACAGTCAGTGTCACTGCTGGTAGGACGAGGAGATACCTGGAGCCTACAGACAATTCCTCTAGGAGAACTGGACAGGACCATAGAAGGTCTTTAACCCATCAGCAGGACCAGGATCTGCTCCTTTGTGCACGAGGAACAGGATGAGCTCTGCAGAGCTACAAAATGACCTCCAGCAGCCACTGGTGTGAATGTCTATGAGCAGATTTCATAAGGGTGGACTGAGGGCCCGGCATCCTCTAGTGGGTGATGATACCAGAATACCAGAATAGGAAGACCCACCACTGGCACCCTGTGCTTCTCACAGATGAGCGCAGTTTCACCCTGAGCACGTGTGACACATGTGAAAGGGTCTGGAGAAGCTGTGGAGAACATTATGCTGCCTGGAACATTGTTCAGCATGAGCGGTTTGGTGGGTCAGTGATGGTCTGGGAGGCAGGTCCATGGAGGGACACACAGAGCTCTACAGACTAGGCAATGGCATCCTGACTGCTATTAGGTATCAGGATGAAATTCTTGGACCCATTATCAGACCCCACGCTGGTGCAGTGGGTCCTAGGTTCCTCTTGGTGCATGACAATGCTCGGCCTCATGTGGCAAGAGTATGCAGGCAGTTCCTGTAGAATTAAATAATTCCTAACATTGACTGGCCCCCACGCTTGCCACACCTAAGTCCAACAGAACAGCTCTAGAACATTATGTTTCAGTCTATCTGACACCGCCAGGCTGTGAGACTGATGTCCTGGTCCAGATCGTGGAGGAGATCCCCCGGGACACCATCTATCATCTCATTAGGAGCTTTAACATTGCCGTGCATGCATAGGAGCTCACAGGGGCCAAACAAACTACAAACTACCATTTAGAGTTGCTGCAATGAAATTCGGGGCAATTCTGATGTGGCATCCTTTCATTCCTAACACATTACCCACATTACCCATTTCCATATAGATATCCAGCAAAATTTTTCCCATTGAGATCTGATGCTTTTTCAAAGTGTTCATTTCATATTCACGGTGACAATAAAAATACAGTATGTTATACCTGGAATGTGGAAATATTTTTGGTTGTATATTAAGATCAAGTTTTAAATACACTGCACATCAGAACTCAAACACAAACCCACTGACCTGAGCATTGGCAGCCTCTATGGCAGCTGTCAAAGCCTTCATGCTGTCAATACTTTCTGTGGAATTACTGAGCCCTGATTGGATGGTCATGTCACCCCGAGGTCCCTCTTCTTCCATGTAGGCATCCTGGTTGGTTTTAGGATAGAGGAGACAGGAAATATATTTTGAAGCCTCTCAGGACTGTGTATGAAACAGTTGTAGAACCCCTTGAATTAATGCTGAAATTTAGCAGTTCAATCACATTGTGACTCTTTCATTTAAACGCTACGGTTGATGTAACTGCACTATACTTTGCAATGATATAAGCACTGTTTTTTAGAGACAATGAAAGTATGGAAAATAACATGTTGCTATCAAATATTTTTTTACATTGCAGCATTTTTTTAAGAAAACCTTTTTCCAGGAAACACTAACCAAGTGAGAATTTAAAAATGGGTGCCTGATAAGAGTAGGGTCCTCAAATGTTTTTATAGGGACCCTTTAGAAGCCCAGTTATGACTCATTCTGTACCTAATTATAATCTCTAAATAGAGAGATTATTCTCTCTGTATATTATCTATAATCACTGATTGGATAGTGCTAACAAACATTTGCTTTACTGTCCTTCACAGTGGACAATGTGATGTACTGCTGGACTCAAAACATAGTCACAATTTGACATTATGTGTGTTTGCTTGGTCTCAACAAAAGTATCAACTGATTGTCTTTCTAGTTACAGGTTACCAAACGCCAACAGGTTAGAGATAGACATTACGATTTTTAAAGGAGTTCTACGTGCATCTTCTTTTTTAAAAGCTGAATTCAGTGCACTCAGACATTTAGGGTAATACAGTTTCCCTTTTAGGGGACTAAACTTTGGCCCCCGTGGAAATGTATGACATTTCTATAGCCTCAACTATAGGGTACATGTAAGGATGTAACCACACAAAATGCAGGTTACCATGATGGGCTGTTGTTGTGCAGTACCTGTGCAGACTCTGTGCTGCTCTGGGCTGTGATGGAGATGTATGGTTTGGAGGCTGTGGAACAGGTCGAAGTTCTAGGCGGCACTGGAGGAGGGGTTTTTTTATAGGTGGTGATGCAGGATGAAACTAAAAAGAAGGAAGAAGAAGGAAGAAGATGGGGAACAGGACAGGAAATAATAAAATATATTAAAAAATGTATACAATGGAACAGCACTTGAGATAACTACGTCTACAACCAAAGTTTCCTTTTGTAATACTACTTTGCATCTTTACATTTGATGTTTTGGTCTGGTCCAAGGAGGGGGGGGGCAGTTCTTTAGGTGACCGAGGATGAGTCACTCGAAGCACTTTCTCCCCACCAGTGTGAGGGCCACTGGCTGAAAGTCACTGAGAGACCTGATGGCTGATTGTTTTGGCACAGGAAGGATCGTCGCTGACGGGGACGGAGGTCTGCTCCAGGGAGATGTTAAACAGGTCTGTGAGCACTGCTGTCAGCTCCCCTGCACAGTGCTTCAGAACCCATCCTGGTACTCCATCAGGTCCAGTGGCCTTTTTGGGGTTGATGTGCTGCAGGGTCCGTCTCACCTGTGGTGAGGGTCCCTGCTGTTCACACGTGTTTTGTAGATTGTGCTGACAGTCCAGCCTGGCAAAGAAGTGGTTTAGATTGTCTGGGAGGATGGAGTGGGTGGAGCTGGTGTGGGTGCTGCTGTGGCCAGTGATGTTTCTGATGCCCTGCTGCAGGGGTCAGGGGTCAGCGTTGTTGAAGTGCTCCTTGATGGGCTTCTTCTAGCAGTGCCTCAGATTGGACCCAGCTGTTCTGTATGCCTCACCATCACCTGAGTGGAAAGCAGCATCTCGGGCCCTCAGCAGACTGACAACAGTATGGATGAGGTGTAGGTGTTGAGGTCTGTGTGGTTGTAGTGAGTGGCAGTCTATTTAAAAAGCTCCCAATCAGTGTCCTTGAAGCAGTCCTGCAGTCTGTCCATAGCTCCTTCTGGCCAGACCCTGATGGTGTGGACTGTTGCTTCAATGAGTGGTGTGTATGCAGGAGTTAGACGCAGACCGGAGCAGCCAGGAATCGAACCGCTGACCTGCTCTACCTCCTGAGCTACAGTGCCAAATCAGGCACTTAAAGTAACTCTTTAAACACAATCGGACTTTCACCACGACCGATCCACGCTGTTGTAGTATTCATAGTATTCAGTAGTATTCATATGAGAGATTGTTCATAGTGCTGCATTCACATCTTCTAGTAGACTTTCAGAGGGTACTTCATGCAGTCTTGATAATCGGCCACTGAGAGTCCAGGTTTCCATTTTTTTCATGAGCCTATCTTTCAGATCAGATGTTCTGGCATTCAACGTACCAGCTTTTCTTGGGGCTTGGTACCCAATCTTGGAGTGTGTGGGGATGATCTCTCCCTCCTGACATGATGTCCTGGTTCCCTCTTGCCATAGCATTTGCTTTGTACCTGATCTATCTCCAGTTGTGATAGCAATTCTTCATCATCAATATGTAGGAGGAGGTCAGGACAGAGGTACAATAGTGAGTGTCTACAGCTAACTGTAAAACATACTGGAGGCTCTGTCATAGTTTCACATTTCAGCCAGCAGTGTTACCAATTTTGTCAAAATTAATGGAATTATGAATGTAGAAAAGCATCATCAGATTTTGATCAACCATGCAATAAAATCTAGAAAGCGTTTGATTGAACAGCTTCACTTTTTTCAACATGACAATGATCCCAAGCGCATGGAGTGGCTGTAGCTCAAGAGGTGGAGCAGATCACCTCGTAATCTGAAGGGTGGTGGCTCGATCCCTGGCTGCTCCAGTCTGCATGCCAAAGTATCCATGGGCGAGATACCAAACCCCAGGTTGCTCTCCGAATGCACTAGAGAGCAACCTGGGGTGAATGTTAGATAGAAGGCACTTTGTCATAGGAAAAGGTGCTTGTATGAATGTAGGTGAATGAGGCGTGTTTTATAAAGTGCTGAGTGCTCAAAGTAGAACAGCACTCTAAGAACCAGTCTATTTACCATTTTACATTATCAGTGCAGTCAAAGCATACCTTTAGCTCGAAGCTAAACAGTGTGGATCATCTTGACAGAGAAAGACAGCCAACATCCAAACAAAGAGCTTTGGAAAGTCCTTCAAGGATTCTGGAGAACTGTTCCTGGACACTACTTAAAGAAATGACAGAAAAGCTTGCCTAAGAGAGTTCAGGCTGTGTTGAAAAATAAAGGTGATCATGTGTTATTTTCAGGTTTCTTTGAATTCTGCAAATTCTGTTGTTGCCTAATATGCTGTATTTGCATTTATGTTTGCACACTTCAATTGAAAAATTGACTTTATATACACACACACACATATATAATATTGATTTTAAAACTTTTTTGCTTCATTAAATGTGCACTGCTGTATGGCTGACGTCCCTGAATGTCATCCCTGTAATAACAGCAACTTTTGTGACCTTGCAGTGGACTCATCCAGACTAGTCGTCCAAGTCGCCAACTCTACTTCAGCCAAATGGGCCTTTTAAAAAATGGCACCAGGCAGAACAGCAGACACCGACAAAATGGAGGCCTGGAAATAGCTGGATGGAGGAGAGGATAAAAACACATGGAGGAATGGAGGGGGGAAGCAGAGAGAAAGATGACACCACCACTATCCCTGCATGGACTGTATGACTGTCTTTGGTGCCCACGTCCAACCTGATTGGAGTGTTGATGACTTCACTCAGGGTGCAGTGAAAGCTGAAGCTGCCAGTAGCCTCATCAATGGATTCTCAGTCAAGGTTAGAAATAAGAAGAGCCCATGAGAGCAGAGTTAATGTGAGTGGGTGTGAGGGCCTGCCCATAAAAGCCTGGAATATATCTGTTGCTCCGTTTCAGTCCAACTGCTTTTTGAAGTTTTGAAACGCTGTAATAAGTATTTGAGCTTTTCCAGCTGAGTTGAAGAGAATTTTTTTTGTTACAAGAACCTTCAGGATTCATTTTGTATTCATAATTCATTATTCTGTTGTTCTTCTGTTAAATTAATTCATGTTCATCATTAACACCAAACTTATAATATTTAGAAATGTAAAACCCTTCCAGTGACACCCACTCTATATTGCATGGATTGCTAAATCATTTTCAAGTAAGCAGGAACAAGTTTTGTGATGTCAAATGATGTTTTCTTTGATTTTGCAGCTTCTGCTCAACTTTTCTTTCACATATAAATTGACATAAATCAAGTTTGTGCAATTGCACAAACTTAAAGTGTATTTTACACATATGCATGTGCTTCAGCTTGTGTATGCATGTGTGAGGATGGGCAGGTGGTGGACTGGATATGTTCAGAGATGCACTTTGAGTTGATGGAAGCCAACAGCTGCCTTACCATTTTACCCGAGTGACGTGGTAGTGGGTGAGGACGGCCCGGACAGGAATGTAAAGCTCTCGCTGAGTCTCTGTGCCAGGTCCTCAGAGAGTGGCTCTATTTCTATCAGTCTGTTTATTGATCTGTTCACATCTATTTTTATCTGGTTCTGTGGATCTTAGAGCCCCCTGTTTTTGATATATAAAATCAGGTTCATGTTAGACAATCAGAATGATTTTATTAAAAATTCAACATATACTAATACTTGGAAAAAGGCTCTATTTGCAGTCTCTAAGAGTAGGAGTTTTTATGTAGAAAGGTTCTTTCTGTCACGATCACTTGCATCAACTTTACTAAAAGTCAACACTATATTTTCACTGTCCAGAGTACTTGATCTTCATTTAAAACTGACATATTGGATGACAGATTTAGATCACTATGATGGCTTAATATCAGTGTGTGTATATATTAATATTTTAATTGACAAATCTTCCAGTGGCCTGGTGACCAGTCCAAAGTGTACCCTCTGGCCTAGTGTCAGCTGAGATTGTTGCAAACGAATGGAAGGATCAGATTCCTCCCATCTTCTGTTTTTTAGAAGCTCAGTCATCAGTAAGCAAGCAGTAGCAAGATATGGTGGTTATTTTAATAATAACACTGTTGATGTAATAGTTTTGGTGATTATAAAAAATACAATCCAGACTCTTCAATATGTGATCTCAAAGTGCTCCATCATATTTGATAGTTATTAATATATTTCACTGCTTCTTTTGTACCAAGTTTTTTGACTGGCTATGTTATCCCATCTCAAATCATCAAGATAAAAGCCTGAAATTTTCACTGATCTTTCTCACCGTGTAATTGAATCAGGACCTGGAACCAGCAAAAAACAACTACATACAATTTTGAAATGGTATATAGTTGTGTATAACAGTAATGCAAAATAAAACATGAATATTTTAACATAAAATTCTTAGCATTTTTTGGCAATTTTGTGACTCTTTTCATTCTACTTTCAAGCTTGATTGAGCAAGTGTGACAAGTTGTATCGCAAAAACAAAAATATCAGTCGAATCCAAGTAGAACAAAATTCTGGATTTTCCAGATAGTACTCTAATTAGAAATTTATTCAACTATATACCTTCCCACACTCCAAGATTGGGTACCAAACCCCAATAACAGCTAGTACGCTGAATACCAGAGCAGCTGACCTGAAGATAAAATCATGGCTAAGACGGAAACCTGGATCCTTCGAAGCCAACTATCCTTACTTCAACCATCACTGAAACCAATCAGTTGATGGATACCACAGCAGACATAAACCTTAATTGCCTATAAGATGAATAGCCACAAGCAGCACTAGAGGCTAAGATCAAGGCAGCATGGAGGGAAGTTAGCCATCTCTCAGAGTTGCAGAAATGTGTGATGAAGAAAGAGGTACCTAAGAAGTACAACATGCTGTCCATACCTGAGGAAGACCATAGCAACCTCCACAGTGGCAGACATCCAAGAAAGAGTCTCACATATGAAGAGCTGGACAGCACCAGGCCCTGACATTGATTCACAACAACTGGCTAAAGAAGCTAACTGCACTCCATGAGTGCCTGGCAGCACAAATGAACTAGCTGCTAGATAGAACAAGATAGAGCAGTCACTTTAGACTGTTAGACCTGAATGACCAACCTGTCACTGTCTAGATTGACTACAAGAAAGCCTATGACTCAATGCCACACACATGGATCCTGGAATGCCTAGAACTGTACAAGATCAACAGGACTCTAAGAGTCTTCATCAAGAACTCAATGGGAATGTGGAGGACGACAATAGAGGCCAACTTTGAGCCAATTGCACAAGTTACCATCAAGTGCAGGATTTACCAAGGAGATGCTCTGTCCCCACTGCTTTTCTGCATAGGCCTGAATCTCCTCAGCCAGATCATCAACAAGACTGGCTACAGATACCGACTACGGAACAGAGCAACCATCAGCCACCTCTTGTACATGGATGACATCAAACTGTATGCCAGGACTGAACAATATATTGGTTCGCTGATCCACACCACCAGGATCTACAGCAATGATATCAGAATGTACTATGTCAGAACTGAGGGGATTGCACTACCAGAAGGCAACATTGCATACACTGAGGACAGCTACAAGTACCTTGGAATCCCACAGGCAAATGGGAACCATGCAGTGGCTGCTAGGAAAGTTGCAACCTCCAAGTATCTGGAGAGAGTAAGGCAAGTCCTGAAGCTGAATGGGAAGAACAAGATCCAGGCTATCAACACCTACACCCTGCCAGTTGTCAGATGCCCTGCTGGGATAATAAGCTGGAGGTTATAGAAGCCACTGATGTCAGGACAAGAAAGCTCCTTACCATGCACGGAGGGTTTCACCTCAAATCAAGCACGATGAGACTGTACGCTAAGCAGAAGGAAGGTGGCCGAGAACTAGATAGTGTCAGAACCACTGTCCTCGATGAAGCAATGAAGATCCATGAATACATCAGGAAGACGGCCACAAAGGATCAGGTGCTTAGTGAGTACCTCAGGCAGCAGAAATCAGAGGAAGAAGAGGAGGAAGAACAGGAACCATCATGGAAGGACAGGCCTCTGCACAGCACGTACCACCAACAGATAGAAGAAGTGGCTGACGTAGAGAAATCCTACCAATGGCTGGACAAAGCTGGACTGACAGACAGCACAGAGGCACTAATCATGGCAGCACAGGAACAAGCTCTGAGCACAAGATCAATAGAGGCCGGGGTCTACCACACCAGGCAGGACCCCAGGTGCAGGCTGTGCAGAGATGCTCCTGAGACAATCCAGCACATAACAGCAGGGTGCAAGATGCTAGCAGGCAGGGCACACATGGAACACCATAACCAAGTGGCCGGGATAGTATACAGGAACATCTGTGCTGAGTATGACCTGGAACACAACAGAGCTAAGGTCCTGTGGGACTTCCAGATACAGACAAACTTGTGATGGCGAACCAACCGGACATCGTAGTGGTGGACAAACAAAGGAAGAAGGTCGC
>VUQJ01011106.1:4499-23311 GCA_015108635.1 Andinoacara biseriatus
CTGTGCATAACAGACTACAGTGCACTGATGATGCAGACAAACCTTTTACTGACTTAAAACTGACACCTGCAGACTGCTCCAACTCTAGGATTCCCAAATTCTGATAAAACATTCGCCCACACAGCGGAACAAAAGAGTGACCTCTGCTTTATTGCAGGCGCATAGGATGACAAAGACCAGTGGCATATTTCTCATCCTACCTGGACTCAACAGCAGCAGCCCTTCTTCTTAATCTGCAAACTGTAGCAGCACCAGAACAGGCAGTTCTAGCCTCACCTTGTGGGCTATTCAGACTTAACTCCTTTTCTGTCACATTCTGTGTCACTGACACTTCTAGAACAAAAACTATGTATTTATTACCTGCTCATTGGTCATTGTATCAGATAGTATTAATGGAAAAGCCAAATGTCACAGTTAAAAGATGCACTGTGCTAAACTCAGCTTCACTTCTCCCCAGAGAAGCAGATTGAGAACCTCATGATTGTATAGCAACTATTTCTGAAATCTCCCAGACCTGACCTGCAGGACCCACTGCTGGCTAACTCTAACCTGGTGGTCTTTGTGGATGATTCAGCACTACACAACCCAGACACTGGTAAAAGTCAAGTAGGATATGCAGTGGTCACAGGCCACACTAGTTTACAAAGGGATTCCAAATTCACTGTAAAACATTTGCAATTCTTTTATGTATCCACAAGCAGCACTGAACTAAGACCATGTGAAGGTAAAACATATTGCTTGGTGATTGTTGACATGTTCTTAAAATGGGTAAAAAAGTTTTCCCTTCGAGCATAAGATGCAGGTGCACTGGTTTTTGCACAGATTTGAATGCCAAAGGTTGTTTGGCGCGCCATATTTACTGACTCAGCATATGTAGCATTTGTGAATTTTACACGCTACGCTGCTCAGGAATTGGTGACCCCACCCTGTAACTGCGTGGTCTGAGTTGCTGTGGTTCCTAAGTGCTTCCACTTTGCAATAATACCATGGGCAAAAATCAGAGTAGAGTGGAATATTTAGGAGCAAATTAAGTAGATAATTGGATCCAATTACATTACCACACTCTAATTCACCCATTCTTTCATAAAGATTTGCAAAGGCAGACTGCATGGCTACGTGTTTGAGATTATGTACCTGAATTCAACGATTAAGTGGTGTGGCCCAATACTTTATTTACTTAGTGTTTTTGTTTGTCAGTAAACAGCTGCCAGATTGACACTTTCTCAGTGTCATCATTTTTCAAGGGTGGGGCTCCTGCTCAGATTTCAGAAGAGAGAGACATTATAAATGTAAACAGCAGAATATGAACTGCTTACGTTAACTTGCAGGCATGTGTTTGGTCAAGAAAAGCTTAATAGAGAATGACAGTAGACAATGTTGAACATGAAATCCTTATAAAAAGCACAGCTCTGAAATGTATGATTCCAGCTAACAGTAATTAGTTGAAATAAATGTTTGGTTTCTGTGTTTTCTCTGACACTTTACTGTAAACCTGTGTTTCAGCTGTGAGATCCAAATTAAAAGAAAAATGCCTGTAAAATATATTTGTAGAATATATTTTGAATCCTACTAATTACAAAACATTCAGATGCATTTGATGCATTAACTTCAACACAGAGAAACAATTATAAGTTCAACCACATGCTGAGAGATTTAGGTCATCTTTAGTTTTAATCGCTGACAGCGCAGCACTTCGTAAATTGTGTGCTTTATTTAAATTAAGAAAAAGTTTTAAAATATTTTTAAATCTAACATTATGGGACAGAGAGCTCACCGTTTGGTATTTTGATGAGGATGATGTCTAACATATCAGTCCAAAAAATTCCATAAAAGACATAAATGCCTGGATGACCTCTAATTTCTAATTTCCTGCTTCTAAATTCAGATAAAACTGAACTTATTGTACTCTGTCCTACAAACCTTAGAAACATAGTGTCTAACCAGATACTCTGGATGGCATTACCTTGGCCTCCAGTAACACTGTGAGAAATCTTGGAGTCATTTTTAACCCGGATATGTCCTTCAATGCACATATTAAACAAATATGTAGGACTGCTTTTTGGCATTTGTGCATTATTTCTAAAATTAGAAACATCCTGCTTCAGAGGGATACCAAAAAGCTTATTTATGTATTTCTTAGCTTCCTGAAAAGCCTTCAGCTGATCCAAAATGCTGCAGCTAGAGTACTGACAGGGACCCCACCCATTCACAGCAGATGACTGCCCCCCCCCTCTCCACTGTCACAAAGTGCTTGCTCATAGGGGGTCATTTTTTTCTCTGAAACTGTATAGTTTTTACTTTACAGAATAAAGCACCTTGAGATGACTGTTGAGATTTGGTGCTATATAAATAAAAGTGAATTGAACTGATGTTGGCAAATGGTGTGGGTGTGTGCACACAAGCTTTGTCTCTTAGGCCACATTCTATGTTATAAACCTAATTCAATAACCGTAAACGATAAATGACTTTTCAGCGTAGCAATGGTAAAATAATTTGGTCTCCCACAAACTCTCACTGTGATGCTCTTTTATGTCCTAGCACCCAGAGGTTTGATCCTGGGACCTATACACTTGAGGCCTGAATCTGTGACCCAACATTCAGCTTTGCACGCAAATCCTGTGGCAAATTTTGGCCATGACAAATCTGCATGGGGCTGCTCATTTTGTTTGGTTGGTGCTCACAAGTGAAAAAAAATTAATCAAATGTCCACGGTGCTGCTGCAGGCCCCTCTGTCATCAGTAAATGTAAGAGCAGGATGCAGCGTGACTTTTACATGCAAATATTGGAAGTTTACATGCATGACTAGTCTGTCCATTTGCAGCCTCTGTTCCACCTGAGCTGGATTCTTGCACACACTGTCTCTCTGTTGCTCTGCTTTTTACAGCAGTTTTTGGGAAAGTTACATTTTTTGTCTTCAGAACCTAGAGTATGATTTTTTTAATCAAACATTGTAGAAAAACTAATAATGCATGAAAATGAATGTTACTGCCAATCATTAAACCATCTCAGAGCCTAATGATCCAATTCCAGGTTACGGGAGGGCTGGAGCTGCCATAGAGCGAGAGGCGGGGTAGACCCTGGAATAGTCGGAAATTTTTTGACTGAATTTTTTTTTTTGGGATCACTCATTAACCCTGCATGAACTCTTCTCTTCTGTCTCAAGAAAATGCTCTGCCATCATGTAAACATGTGAACAAAAACATGTACAATAAAATATGCATTTATTTATAGTGATTAAATTACCATTCGCTAAAAACAATCCTGTCCAATGATTACAGTTTGCGTGCTCACACATTGAAATGTACTCATATTCACACTGAAGTGTAGTGTATCAACTCAAGATGGCAATATGAACATAAATACATTTGAAATATAAATATAGTACTGTACATGGTTCCCTTTAAGAAGTCTGTAATGAGAAGATTGTCAAGAACTGTCCCATTAGAAATCAGATGTCACTGGTATCAAACATGTGTGAGCTAGCCATAAAAAAGTACCTCACTTGGACAAATGAACATTCAAAGAAACCATAACGGAAAACATGCCGATTTGGTAAACGCTGGATCTGATCGGTTTCAACACAGAAGCAAAAACAAAAGGTGAACATGCTCTGTGTCCATGCACATACAGAAACCAAGTGTAAACACTCAATTTGAGGCATTAGTAACCTCTTACATGTTTAACTTTGAAGAAAAAGTGGTTAAAAAGAAAAACAGCAATTGTTCCATTAACACATCTTGCCAGTTTGCACATAAATGCCAAATTCATTTTGTTCCACTCAAGATTTATTTTGGTCATTACTGTTTCTACCACAAGTTTAATGACTTGTTTGGTTACAAACTAATAAAAGGAGCTTAAAAGTACCTTTAAAGAACCCTTAAAAGTACAACGTGAACTAACTTCAAAAGAGGCCTGACCAAGCTAGAGTTCCCAGAATTTAAAAATACCTTCTTCAAACTTAAAAATAAAAAATAAAGGTACTGAATTGACTTCAGTAAAGGCCATACACATTATAATAGGATTTAGTCAACTCCCATTTGAAACAACACTCTTGTCATGCTCATGTCACAGTGCTAAGTCATGTGTGCAGCTAATGGACGGCTCATACAATCTCAATTTACAAGGCACAAGCTAATGAGTCCACTGTGGGAGGATGTAGGAAAGTGTGTGCAGCACAATGCACAGAACGGTAACTTTGTGCCATGAGTGGGTTGGACAAGATTGTTTTGAATTTCAGATGGAGAAAAAAAGTTTAGCCAGATAAAGACTTTTCTGACAAACAGAAAGCACTTCCTGAAAGTCAGCGGTAACCACACAGAGTCCTATCTCTAAAAACTGCCGTGAGTCTCTGCACGATTAGCATGACACCAAATAACAGCTCCAACAGGTTATTCATCTTTGGCTCCACTGTAGAAATTCAGACAGCTGGACTCTTCCATTTAAAGAATAGTCACCTCATATTTGGGGAATATGAGGAGCTAATGCTTTTCTACATATTTTCTAATGTATGGAGCCTTTGACATTAAATATGAATACAATCAGTTGCCATTTTAGTAGGTACACCTAGCCAGACATAAAATAAATCCTTCTTCTTACACGTCTTGTGTGCAACGTTGAAAACCATTCCACAGTTGGATATGATACTAAAACAGAGAAAACTTCATGATTCTGTTTTAACTTGTCTACCTAATAAACTGGCAACTGAGTTCCTTTTCCATAGCATTAACATTTTTTTAGGGTTGAACATTTGAAAAAATTTATTTTGACAGACTTTGAGATTATGCATTGGTATTCAACAATCCATGGGATAAAATAATTCATTTAGAGCTGAAAAGATTGATCTGTTAATTAGTCGTTCTTCTACAAAAACATGTTTGTTTAATAATTGCCAAATAATTTTTGAGCCCAAATGCTAAAAGAATAACCTGGCAGAGTTTTTCTCTTGTCAGGATTGTTATTTTTTCTTTTTCATAATCTCAAGTTTTTTGTTTTTTAGTGTTATTTGGAAAAATAAGAATTTCAAAAGACATTCCCTTCAAATTTAGAAAAA
The DNA here is from genome assembly GCA_015108635.1 of Andinoacara biseriatus. Taxonomy (NCBI): domain Eukaryota; kingdom Metazoa; phylum Chordata; class Actinopteri; order Cichliformes; family Cichlidae; genus Andinoacara; species Andinoacara biseriatus. The sequence goes on from VUQJ01011106.1 coordinate 9,550, forward strand.
TATAACAGCCATTTTTCAACATTTCTGATATCTGGTTCACCAAACTAGTAGCTAATTGACCAAGAAAAGAGTTGCAGATTAACGGCTAAAGAAATATTTTTAGTTTACTTCAGCTGTATTCATTTAAGTGAACTCAAATTAAAACGTCAAACTGTTTAGACCAGTAATTCCCAAAGTCAAGAGCGCTGCAGCCCACTTAAAAACTAATCTTCCTCATCTTAAATCTTCATGCTAATGAAAATGTAAGAAAAAGTGAAGCATTTCCTTGAAAATTAGATTCAAAAAGCATAAACAACACAGGCTGTGGGCTATAAATTGCTAATGCTAACCAGTCATATGTAAAGTGCTAATGCCGACATGTGACCCACTCACCACTGGGCCACAACCTTTAATAAAAGAGCAGTAAATTTAGGTCAAAGTAATGAGTAATATCACCACCTATTATTAGTTTTAATACACTATTTATATAAATAAAATTTATGTAAAAGTGTAACTGTACATACATGTGAGTAATTTCAAATTGAATTTCTGTTATTACTGCCATCCACCTGCAGCACCTTTGCGGCCCCCCTTGTGGGCCACAGCCCACACTTTGGGAATCACTGGTTTACAAAAATCTTAAACCTTAGCTTAAAATATATCTTCAATGAAAAGACTTGTCAAAATAACCAAAAGTAAAACATAAACAGTTATCCTCATCTTTAATGTGAAAAGGCTTTTCAGTACAACCCTAAACTCTAAAAATTGAACACATATGTCAAACAATTTGATGGGGCTGTTGTGTCTAACATTTCACAGCATAACACACAACCAGTTCTCATTGGCAGGCACATTTTTCTGTGGGTGTGAAATTAAGCAAAAAATCCAGCATCTTTTCACAAGCAGTAAAGCAGGTTTTCGTAGGACTACAGTGCTGACAAATTTAAACAATAGTAGTATGTTTTAAAAAAAAAAATGCACTGGCAATACTGGCTTAACTCTCAGATAGACAGAAAGGTGTGCCCAGCTCTTGAATTATCTGTAAAAAAAAAACACCCAACAAAACTGACATCCAAGGACAAAGTCAGAAGCCACCTCTCAGCCCAAAGACTTCACTATGTGGACAAAAAAATTTTTACTATAAAAACCAAGATTATCAGAATGAATAAGCAACCACTCAAAACCCCAAATCCACCCGTGCCTAATGATCAGAACCCTCAACACAGCCACACAGTCCTATTATTATTTACCCACTGGCAGCAGCAGGAGGGTCTTTGCGACCTACAGGAGGGGGCTCTGCATCCTGTCTCTTGTCAATCTTGGATGGATCATCTACCTTCCCTTGTTTTTTGTCCTGAGAGCCCAGCTCTTTTTTTTCTGCACCATCCAAGGGTCCTAAGTGTTTTTTACTGTAGCCAACTGGGGTGGGGGGCTGGTAACGGTATCTGTAGCCAAAGGCACGCAGGTGATAGCTGTAATATTCCAATAAATACATGCCTGCAGCATCTACATAATGGAAAGACACCGACACGTCCGAGCAGCATTTTGGACCCTAAAAAACAGAAAAAAAAGTATGTGTTTATGCAACATTACTAGACATCATGTTTACTGTGCACAGAAAGAAAATTCTGTATGAATGGGGGAGTACCTAGGAAACCCACCTGTGTCAAAATAGCCTAAATAATGCTTTAAAATAATGCTAGTAATGCTAATAATGCCTGATTAAAGCATGCTAGTCTACTCAAAGAGTGGATCTATTATGCTCCCTTACAGCTCTACATTTTATTCTTGGACTTCTGATTGGCTGCCGCTTGCAAACAGAAGGTTTGAACAGAAAGTGTTTGGGGCTGCTGTGCTCACAGTCCAATTTGCTCTCATTGACATCTTAAAGTAGAAAACACCTATATGAATGTGGTGATTACAGTAGTCTGACACTTCAGCTTTTGGCTTATAGAGATTAATCATATATACACTAACCTCATTATTTAAAAATCTGGCCATGCTTAATAAAAGCATCCACCACAAAAAAAGAAAGCATAATAGGTCCAGTTTAAAGATAATTCTAGTAAGGAGTTTATTAGAAATGCATCAGAATATTGGATTACTTTATCATTATATTATGATTAAGTGATCATGTATGTGGTAAAAATAAGAATGCATTTCCCACTTTTTTTTAATGTTTGAAACAAGCTCTGGATAAAGAGGACTTTTATACCCCCCATTACAGCCATTAATCTTAAAATCTAGATGTTTATTTAGCTGTTTAAATGTTAATAATGCTCAGGTTTCTTAAAACCACTTAAATATCTATGTCAACAGTAAAGACAGATTCAGCAGTGTTTGGTACACTTGCCTCTGAGATGGGGTAGTAGCAATAGCTCCAATACCAGAAGCTCTTTGGAAACTTGGCAGTGAGGTGCTGCTCGGGGACAAAGGGGTGGAATGTCTCCCTGTGTATCGAGTCTCTGGAGTCTCCTGCCAGCACCCCAACTTTCTCCATGCATTGCCCCATTGCCAGGTCCTCTACAGAGGTAGTGTGAGTACACAGTTTGCTTTTAAAACCTTCTACAAATCTTCGCAAAGCCTCTTTGCTCAGTACATATCCTGCGCCACCACTCATGTAGCCTTGCTTAGTGTAGGGCTTGAACCTTCTACCAAAGTAAATGGGCTTATCAGGAGTGTGGTTTGCAAGAATCATGCGCAGATTGTCTACTATTACGTAGGTGTCGTCATCTGCCTTGAGGAACCAATCGGCCTCATCTGCATGATGCTCATAGGCGTAATGGAAGGCCCGAATTGTTTTCCAGTACAGCTGATCCCGGCCCTCTTTTGTACCCAATCCCACTGTTGGAAAGTCCGGGTCATCCACGGAGCTCATGAAGACCACAATATTGCAATGGCGACTCCATGTGTACTTCACATGTCGAGCCTTCTTCTCTAGGTTGTTGGGTCCAGTCATCACCCAACAAAGAATACGCACCTTTTTGTACAATTCATCAGCTATGTGGCTATCTTCACCTGGTAAGGAGACAGAAAGATAATCATCTCTTTAGTGATTGAGGGAAAAAAAAGAACCAGGACTACTTCTCTCAAAACTACTCGTGGTCCTCAAAGGTAAATAAGAGGAAAGACATTTTGCTCCATTGGTAATTAATGGCTGTGCTTTCAGGTATGCAAATGGACAGTACAAAGTATATTTACAATTTCTTAAGATACCAGATTATGTGAAGATCACTCAGGTACAACATGCAACAATACAACATGCTTTCACACACTATACAACCCCGTAAACAAACATTCTCAGAAGCGAAGTGAGCAGACCCCGGCAACATCTTACTCCGTCTCCTCCAACACAATCAAGAATTGTGCAACCAAAATTTGTGCACAGGTGCTGCACATCTCAGGCCCCTGAAGCTTCCTATCAATCAAATATTGGGACTTGCCTGGCAACCATCTACCAACAGGGTAATATTACCCATTTTTAGCATTCATGCACCTATATCGCCTTATAAAAGCATATAATTTCACAACAATAACCAATTTATATCCATACAATGTGAATTTTATGAGATATAGTATATATATTCTGATCCCATCATGTTGCCTTGGAATTACCTAGCAACTACATAACCAACTGGTACAATATACATAACATATGATACGGGCAGCACACGGACATGGGCATGTACTAGTACCACTAAAATATGAATACTGTCTTAGAAAATTTTTTCTTTAAGTTGAGGTATTTTTAACCTGTGTATAATAGTAAACCAGTTCGTAATACTGTGTTCTAAACAGGGAAACAGGTGATTTCCCTTATTTTCTGAAGAAAAAAAACTTTAGTAGCTAACTTATGACTAATAATGGGGACTCAATACAGAGATGGTTTAAGTGAAATTGGTACTAGAAATGTTTTGCTTGTAAACACTGTTAGAAATCTACATACCCACACAAAATACAAGGAAATGCGCAGTTGTGAAATGTGAGTCAGCTACACCAGCCCTGACAAAAATGAAAGCAACCTACCCCTCAATAACAGGTGCAGCCAAAAACTATTCTGTTCAGTCTTTTGTGCTAAGAGGAAATTGTTGGATCACAGGTCACTGACAACTTCCCACCAGCGCAATCCACTATTATTTTCAGAATGCCTCCAGGAGTGTCCATTTCTCTGCATTTCTGCCACCGTGTCCTTGTGCCACATGTTTCTGGGTTTTCCCCATCTTCCTCATTTCAAGGTGTGCAAAGTGATGTTACTGCTAGGTGTCCTGAGGGTATAGTCAAGCTACCGCCACTTTATCCTCAGGACTGTATGGCTATTAGTTCCTTGTTTGTTCTTCTCCAGTTCTCAGTTGGTAAATTTTTAACCTCCTCATTAATAGGGGATTTATCCTTCTTTGTTAAATCTACGCCCTAGGTACACTGACCACAAACCTCTTTGAAACCACTCAACTGAAAATCCCAGTAATGTCAAAGCCATTTGCACAGACTGTGTCATAGGCTCTATACAGATTCAAAGAGGAATAATTCAGGTGTAACAGGAATGGCTACTTGCGCATCGTGTCTCCAGGTGTCCTTGTGTGAGTACAATCAACCCTTATGAGAATTTAGGCTACACCAAAGAAAAATCAACAGCAATGTAAAAAAAAATGTAACTTGGTTTTGTTAATATTCAAAGGCAGAACACACTTCTGTTCATCAGAAGTTCAGAAGCCATAAGAAACTGCAGAGATTTATGTTAAATAAGATAACCTGACTCAGAACCTTTACACTGAGTGAATGAACAATGCTTACTGTAATCTTTGAAGGACATAATTATGTGGTTTGTGGTCATGTGCAAGAGATAACGTTTCATGAAGGAGGATCAGCCATTCACCTTGTTGAGAACAGGTGTCCCAAAAATATGAAGCTGAACATACAGTACTCTGGCTGCTGCTAGGACTACCTGGACCCCAATCTTCCCTTTTTAATGACCTGAATATATAATCTTGTTCTGCTTGAAGCCAAGCCACGTGACCCCCCCCCCTCCGAAATGTTGAAGGCATTCTATGTTTATTTTAAAGCAACTGTACCTGTTTACTACTCTGAAAACAGTTACTTGCTACACGTCAGCGAGACTATTTCACAGGATGTAACGCTGATTATGAAGAAGTGAAACTGCAAAAATGAAGTATTTCTACTTTTAACTGAGTCAGACTCCAATGCGCAGCTGAACTATGTATACTACTAAACAACGCAGGAATCTGACATTTTATCAGGAGAGCCAACAAAGTCTGAAACAAGGCATTAAACTGACATATTGACATTTCTGGGTACAGTCCAGACATACCGATGTGATGAGGATGCTTGAGGTTAAAAAGCGCGGACCTCTCTTTCTTCCATATTTTCTTTTCCTCCTCGAGCTGTTGCTGGTGGTCGTGAATATTGGCAAAGCTGCCAGGCTGCTGCATTGACAGAGTTCTCTCAAACCCGACCTGCCGCAGAAATGCGTACAGGGTAAAGATTCCCACCACGAAGCCCGCATAAAAGGAAAATCTGGGTCCGAGGGCCTTCATGCTGGACCGGGTGTCCTCACGGGCAGTCGCTTAACTCGGCAGCCGCTGCGTGCGAGAAAAAGACAGCATGGACCCGAGTTTGACTCTGAGGGTTTCGAGCTGTGGAGGTGTTGGCTATTATGAAGAAAGGACATGGTGACAAGTGTCACTCCCCGTTAAAGGTGTGGTTGACTTACCAGCATTAAGCCACGCATCATCGCAGCTTTATGATCGCATACGATTAGCTCACACCAACGTGAACTTTGAAAAGGGAAAGCTCAGCCCCTTCCGACCACATTCAATGCAGCGTTTCCCCTCACGTAGCTCAGCTAGCCATACTTGCTAAGTTAACACATGTGATGAGGACGGGGGACGGGGGACGGGCGGAAACGCTGGATGAGCTAAACAAAATGTCAACTGAATAAAAATTGCAGTGACGAAGTACAGTCACAGTCATAACCAGCTAATCATCTGCTCCAATCCTGCGTGTTGGGACTGCTGGCGACAGCTAACTGGCTAGTCCGTTATCTGACCAAGACTGCTAATGTTAATTGGTAATCACGTCGCGGTTACACGCAACCGAAGGAAACGGCACAGTTAACCCATCGACGGGGCTAAATAGAGCCCTGACTCGAATAATGACAGTGAAACTGTCACGCAAATTACAATAATAACACACAAAAACACTGCAAGAACTACATCTAACTTGTCTGGCTGCTGTCTTCCGTCTAAAAAAAAAAAAAAGAAAAAGTTACTTCCGGTCAATTTATTCGCAAGAAAAGCGCAGACAAGTTTTTTTTCCCGTGTTTTAATGACCGCTATTAGAAAAAATATGGTATAAAGTGGGCGGGTGGGGGTTGTTTGTTCTGGTGGAGTTAGGTCATTCTAGAGTAGGTGGATAACTTATGCATAAAATGGTTAAAAAAAAAAAAATACTCTCTTTTTTATAATTTTCTGTTGTGCATTTAATAAAAACTTACACCTGTGGCTATGGAAGTGATTGGAACACCTGAATTCATTGGTCTGGATGGGTGAACAAATACTTTTGGCAATATAGTGTAAACGTGACAAATAAATACTCAGGACAGCAGAAATGCTGTTTAAGTTTGTAATGTTTGTTTTGCCTGTATGGTAACAGGTTTGTAAATCTGTGTTTTCTCAGAAAAAGATTCCAGGTGTGAAATATAATGGACTAAAAGTCAAGAATTGATTTGAAAAATACAGAAAATAAAAAATGCTAAAGAGGACTGACCTTTGGCCTACCCATGATGTAGCACATGACTGGATCATATTACTTCCTCTTTGTCATATCACTCGTTTTCTCTTCCTTTTCCAGGATAAGCCAGGTTCCGTAACTGGTCTGTATGTACTATGTTGTGGGACAAAACTTGCAGTGAATTTAAAAAAAATTGTTTAACAATTATAATAGTCACGTTTTCAACAAAAGCAAAACAGAAACAGTTGATTTATAACTTTAAACTTTGATATTTGACACACAGTTTGGTCATCAAGAAGCTTGGACAATAGGAAATACCATTTTGGGGAGGTACCCAAGAGCTATTTTGAACTTTAAATAATATTTTGAAACCACTTTGTTAATAAATAGGTTTACATTATTTTTCAGGACAAGTGTAATTTACACAACAAATGTATGTTTTAGGATTTTGTACAGTGATTATTTTCAAATTCATGGGTGGGACAGAAAATGTCCTGCAATTGTAGAATGGCTCGCATACAGTTTCTTGTAAATGTTTGCTGCAAGTGTTATATGTGATTCTGAAGGGCCAATAATAACACAATGTGGCTAAGGTACCAGTGGTTTGCCAAAGAAAGTAATCCCCTCTATGTGATGTGCAGTGTCTTCCCTATACTATCAAGTTTATTTTGGAAACTTCAGATCCTACCTACTAGCCTGCATGATTCCAAAACAAAAAATTCATATTGCAAAACTTACCAGTTGATCCAGGTGTTTTAGTCAGACTGTATGTTTTTAGTCTGCTCCTTTTTATAGTGCACACTCTGTGCTTTATTATCAAGTTTCTTATTTTAGAAATACTTTTCCACGCTCTTTAACCTTGATAAATATAGAGTGATTTCTTGTTTCTGGGCAAGTTACACATTTTTCAGCCTGCCACAAAGCCTGTCTCCCATCTATAATATAGTCTCTGAACTATCATTAGGTCTATCATTCCATCGTAACGACTTCTGACAATTTCAGCTCCTTCTGTAAATGATTCCAGGAAACAGGAGCAGCATATTTAAAAGCCTTTTCCCCTAATTCCATTCTGACTCTGGGGACAAGCATTTGTATAACATTATGAGAGCGAAGTCTATGCTGGTTAAGACTCTTTCGCATATAGACACACACAGATAAGAAGGAACCAGCCCAAGTAGACATTTATAGATTAAAACTAACCAATGAGAAACTCTGCATACAGATACAGAGACGGCCATTCAGCAGCAGCATACAAAGAACAGTGATTAACACGATTTCCACAGCCAGTAATAAAACAGAAAGCACAATGATAAACAGTATCCAATTTTTTTAGGTACTGACCAGGAGCATTCATAAAAAGCTAATCGCCATAATCCAATAGAGGTAGAAAAGTTGTGGAAATCAAGTATTTCCTCACTTTAAGAGAGAAATAAGATTTAAAAAGAAAAAAAGAAGCTTAGTTTGCATTATAGTTTGGACACAAGCTTTCTGATGTCAGGTTTAAATGATAAATTCTTATCTACGATACAGAGATACTGATAAGATGTGACCATTTCAATTTCAGCCCCTTGAATGTTTTTTATGAAGCTTAGACAATAAATCTCTACCATTTGAGAATAACATAAACTTGGATTTGCCTGCATTTAACACCAATTTAAGTTGGGTTAAATGGGATTGGACAACATTAAAGCCACACTGCAAGAATACAAGGGTTTGTACTAATGAAGGAGATGGACAATAAATAATTGTGTCATCTGCATAAAAATGGAACACAGCATTTGATAAATTATAACAAGTTGTTTATATAAAGAGAAAAGCAGTGGTCCTAGTAGTCCTGGGGAACTCCCTTGGACACTGGTAGGAAAAAGGAAAAGAACCAGCAAAATGGATACACTGTGTATGCTGTGCCACATGTTGAAAAACAGACACCATATCCGCACATACACCTCATATCAACTGTCAGGCACTGTGGTGGATGGTGACGCTTTGGGCCTGTTTTGCAGCCGCATGACCTGGGCTGACCTGAGATAACTGTTCTCAAAAAGTAACGCATTCAGACGGAAACATTTTAAAAATGATCGCCATTCACACTGAACCGCAAGATGTTGAAAACGTCGTCATTCCCATTGCCTGTCCACGAGTTGGTGGTGTGGGTATAGTAGTCATAACCATGGTGTGCATGTGCCAGCACCTCCCGTTTTCAAAAAGTAGCATTTAACCCATTTACATGGAGACCGCTCTGGAACCCATTTTCCAAATTGTACCATTTTCAGGGACTTGGAATGCTGTTGTATAAATGACAGGTTCTCATGTTCCTTATTCCTGGTGTTGTCATCACGTGTAATTGCCACATCTATCACTACGGGTTTCTTCCTCTTCTTGTCCACCACTAACGTGTCCAGTTGGTTAACTATTACCATTTTGTCCATCTGTATCTGGAAGTCACCACAGGATCTTAGCTTGGTTATTCTCAGCCACCTTTGGGGCCTATCCATTTTGACCTTGGGACTTTCTGGTCATACTCGGTACAGATGTTCCTGTATACTATTCCAGCCACTTGGTTATGGTGTTCCATGTATGCCCCACCTGCTGACATCTTGCACCCTGCTGTTATGTGCTGGATTGTCTCAGCTGCATATCTGCACAGTCTGGTGTGGTAGACCCCAACCTTTATCAATTTTGACAGCCAGAGACACCAATCATGGCAGCACAGAAACAAGCTCTTTCAGTCTAGCTTTGCTCAGCTGCTGGTAGGCTTTTTCTATATCATCCATGTCTTCTATCTGCTAGTGGTACTTGCCGTGCAGGGGCCTGTCCTGTCATGGTGATTCCTATTCTTGCTCCTCTCCTTTTCGGGTTTCTGCTACCTGAGGTATTCACTAAGCACATGATCAACTGTGACCAGCTTTCTAATGTGCTCATGGGTCTTTGTTGTTTCATGCAGGATAGTGGTCCTAACACTCACTAGCTCGTGGCCTTCTTCCTTCCGCTTAGCGTACAGTCTCATGGTCCTGAATTTGGGGTGAAACCCTTCATGCATTATAAGGAGCAAGTCATTGGTCATCTCCTCCTTTTGCTAGGTTTAGAAAAAGGCAGGTTTGATTCTCGTGAAGGAGTCACTAACTACAGCGCTGTACAGTGCATGCAAGCACAATGTTGTCTCTGAATAATCCAGATTTTACCATAACACAAGTTGTTCTCAATCATCTGACTAAAATTGCACATAGAGCATAATATAGAAATATAGCATTCTAAAACTGCTTGTAGACACTGTCCAGATCCCACAATGTTCTAATTATGCTGGTAATGTAAAATGCAATGTAATGCATTCACTTTTGATAGCATTTCACATTGTGCAACTGGTGATTTTCTGCACTTGATGTGAGTGATTTTTCCTCATTTGCTATCATACCTCCATTTAGATTGTGTTCACACTGAATGAGGACTAGTGTCTCAAGAGGGCAGCTTGCTTGTATTCAGGCATAGATCAGCATCCTGTTTGTTCACTGTTAAACAGAATCTTTAATGCCTCAGTGACTCATGATTAAATACATAATACACCTTTATCTGTATACCTGTAGAGCTCTTCGCAATTGCATGCCTTGGACTGCCTTCTTTTACCTGCCAATACTGATGAAATTAGGAAAATTAGCCTCAGAGTAATGCTGGAACACTAGTGCATACATGTGTCACGTCTAAACACAACTGTTCTAATCCCCTATTATTGCTTTGTCCTAAAAGCTCCCCGAAAAGCCTTCAGTTGATCCAGCATGCTGCAGTGAGAGTACTATCAAGGACGAGTACGCGAGATGATATTTCTTACGTATTAGCTACTCTTCAGTGGCTTCCTGAATTTGAAATCCTTCTCCTCACACGCATAGTTCTGAATAATCAGGTCCATCATATTTTAAAGGCGTCATATTATCTCAGCACAGCACTTTGCTCTCAGAGTGCAGGATGCTTGTGGGTCCTACACGCCTCGTGATTCACTGTGCATTTCTACCACTCGCTCCTCTTTTCACAGGTGTTTGTTTCTACTACTGCACGTCATTAGCTCATTTCGGTCTAAGCCAACCAGTGGCAGCAGATGGCTTCCCCTCCCCGAGCCGGGTTCTGCCAGAGGTCTCCTTCTGTTAAAAGAGAGTTCTTCCTCAGCATAGTCATCAAGTGCTTGCTCATTGTGGATCATCACTGGCGTTCTGTCTGTAATTTTGTACTGTCATGATCCTGGGCCGGTGGCCCAGTGTTTTGTGTTATGTTTTGTTTCATCTTAGTTCTGGCTTTGTTGTTTTACTTCCCTGTATGCATGTCACCTGTGCCTTGGTCCCTGTTACTGTTCCTCTGTGCCAGCCCTCGTGTATAGTCTGTGTGCACCCTGTTAGGTGTTTGCTGTTTTTATTTTGATAGTCTCGTGTTCACAGTGTGTTGTGTCTAGTTTTGCTTCCTGTTTCATTAGTCTGATTTGGTCCTCCTGTTCTCCCCTGTTTCTCTCTGTTCCTTGTTGCGTCCTCCCGTATGGTTATGTGGGTTTTGTTTCGGTTTTGCCTCCAGTGTCCTCAGTTTTGTCTGTTACCATTTCGTTCACAATAAAGTCGCCTTTAAGTTCAGTCTGCTTCAGGAGTTCTGCATTTGGGTCCGCGCTGCTCCCCTCACCGCTCACATGTGACATGTAGGGTCTTTATCTCATAGTATAAAGTGCCTTGAGGCGCCTGTTGTCGTGAACTGGTACTATATAAATAACACTGAATTGAATTGCTCCAGGGCACTTAGGCAGGATGAATATTTAAATGGCTGAATCCACAGGTCGTGCAATTTAAGTTATTTATGGGGAATCATCGTTTTCGGTCCCAAATGTCTCCCTGGATCCATAAATTGTTGCCTAGCTCTCATTTAGGTTAAGATAGTTGTGTCAGGCTGCAAGATTAAAGAGACTGTGCGGTCAGCAGTCAAATGCGACTGCTGGTAATCCAGGTGATCTATTTATCCAGGCTCGACAGCGACAGCCTCGCTCTCTTTTCCTCTCTCACTGTGCTGCGCTAGCTGACCGTGCTGCCGTTCCCCGGTATCGATCGGAGAGTCCTGGGCCGTCAGATTGCTTTCAGCAGTCATCACCTCCTCCTGTCATAGAGGAAAGGCTGAACAGATTTTGCCCTCTTTTAGTGGTCCAAAATAGAGGAACGATGGCTGATGGAAGCATGGCTGTGGTGCTGTTGTCGAGTCTATGATCTGGATTGATGGGGAATGTGGTGATGTTTTTATTGATGATTTTTTTTTTTTTGGCAGGATGAAATAGAAATCATTCTCTTTCTCTGTCTTTCCTCAGTTTCCCTGGTCAACAAAAGTGCTGACAGCCTCTGCATTTAACTCTTTATTCAGGACTGCATCCACTCTCCGTCTCTCTTGTTAGCCTTCCCTCGCTATTTCTCTCTATCCGTTCACCGCTCTCTCATACATAGACACCTGTGAGGACACCAGCAGGACTAATTATGGACAACAATAACTGCCCCCCCAGCTCCACCACATTCCCGACTGCGTAACAAATTCATTGGCACATCGCTGCCACTATTGTAAATCATTCTGACAGACTCAGGTGAGGTGCTGAATACATTCATGCACCATGTGCTCGTGCTGCAGCTCGTACTCACACAGGAGTAAACAGGTTCGCCAGTTGTTAGATGTCCACATCCATCTCTGCAGTGGACTGTTTGATGTTCAAAGAGGGACCGCGTGCTGGGGACCGTATTGGCGGCTGGGGAGCAGGGACAAGCCATTCGAGCAAGGGACCAGTGGAAGGCAGAATGGCTGGGTATATTAAGCAGGAGGAAATGGGTGCTAGGGGTATTCTCCAGATATGAAGGTGGCAGTTGGGGTAAGGCAGAGTGATGATGCATTAGCTTTAAGATACTGAGCTAGAAGCCACAAAGTCTGGCACCAAGATAATGGCCTGCATCTAGTGCATCAAGAATGAGGGCTAGTAGTACTGTTTGTAGTATTGTTTGCGGTCCTTTAGCAGTAGTCTCGATGGCGACATAGTGACAGGTAGAGTATCAGCTGTATTGCAGGACAGAACCGATGCATGTAGTGGGATTACTCTTCCAGAAAAATCAGACTAACAACTCAAAATGTTTTGCCTTTTTTAGTTTTAAAATGCACAAAAAAACAGGTAGTAGATGGCTGTTTCCCCACGAGGCAGTCTCAGCACTCACATAAGATACAGTTCATGTGTTTGGACCAGAATTTCTGGAACAAACCAGCACAGACACCCACTTGACCTTCTACCTGCAGATTCTTAACCAGGCATTAGAATCAGCAAAGCTCTCCAGTGCTGATGCATTATGAAGTGTTTTAAAGTTCCACTGAAGTACATTTTTGTGTCACAACTAAAAATACTTAATGAGAGTGAAGGACCTTGCAGTTCTTACCGTTTCTGCGCTGAACGCAGGTGCCGCTGCCAAAAAGCCTGTTGCTCTGTGCCAGAAGCACCTGTATCTGGGTGGAAGCGCACTAAAAAGGAGAATGTAGTGTTTCAACCCGCCGCTTTTCTGCACTGAGTATCTAATTTTAGCACATTAAACAAAACGTGTTTCCACTTAAAATATTAAGTTTGATAGTGGCAATCTATGACTGGGAAAATAGATTTTCTTTTGTTCTATCATTACAAAATTGGGTTACTTTTCCTCACAGCAGCCACAAAAATATATACATAACAAAAATCTATATGACAAGAAATCTAAGCGTGCAGATAGTGTTCAGGGGGTTGGACCACGACGGGAGCTGGGAGCTGTGTGGGGGCGGTTTACTGTACGATACTGTACTGGAGTGTGTTTGTGGAGATTATTAAAGAGCCATATATTTCTGCTGCAGCCCCACAGGGCCTGCTCTTACCGGCTGATCTCCACGCTGGTAGACGGGTTATGAAACAGGCCTCGCTGGAGATTCATCACTGTGGAGAGCCAAGGCAATTCTCCCTCTCTTTTCCTCCCACTCCCCCTTTTCTTTCACTTTCTCGAGTTTTTTTTTTTTTTTTTTTTTTCTC
>VUQJ01011110.1:10901-24655 GCA_015108635.1 Andinoacara biseriatus
CCTCCACTGAAAACGCTCTTAGTATTATCAGTGCACAAATCACTGCAGGTTTCTCCCTCAAGAATGCTGCAGCCATGGTTGGCTGCCATTTAGGTCCATCATTTAATCTTGTTTATGCTTAATAAATATGCTCCTGAGAAGGACTGACTTTATGGCTTTGTTGCTGTGACAGCTAATCCGAGAACTGCTCCGGAGAACTGAAAGATCCAGGGTGGCTTTGATCGTTAGCAGATTGCTGCATTAGTTTGAGTGGAAGATGCTTCGTACAGAGCACAAACCCTGGGTCATAGGAGGCTACAGAATGCAAACACTTGAACGGTGTTTGTTCTTAGTTAGTTGAAGTTATTATGCCATATACTAAAATTTCAGCTCTGAAAAGGATTAAGTGGAATGTTGTTCCAAATGAGATTTTTTATGCATTTTGTTCCTGATATGCCCTAAAATGGTCCACATGGTTCACAGAGGACAACAGTGTGACATGTTTCTTCTCTTGTTTTCAGTGGGGATCCTCAGTCTACCTGTGCTATAAGAAGTCTGTGGCCAAAACCAACACAATAGCCTACAAAGCGGGTAAGCCTTTTTAATCCATAACTGTCATTGCACACAAATCCAAATACTGATGTGAATCTCTAAGATATCAAATAGCATGCTTTCCTTAAGTAACTTTCTCTTCTGCCAAATTATTGGCTTTGTGGGTGAGGAAAAGCTGACCACAGTCTTTTGGAATACATTTAGAAAGTTACCAGCTCTTGTATGAACAATAAATTGGACCAAGTTATTCACTGATTATCTTTGAAGTCCTAACTATTTATTGCAGATTGGTTGTTTCTATATTTGTTGTAACTGTGTGTTGTTATAGAAATGTCAAGACAAGGGTCTTCTGTACAGTGCACTGGCTGCAGAAATGCGCTGCGCTACAGCAATGTTGATGCCTCACAATTAAAGTGGCGATGAGCCTCTGCATGGCAACATTATTCCCTGTTAGGGAGTTATTGGCTAGCATTTATTTACCTGTAAGGTGGTGATTATTTCACAGTTAAATACTGTGTGTCTGACTCCCCAGTTTCAAAAACACCCTCATAAGATTTTCTGATAACACTGCTGGCTCAGAGTGGCCGAGTTTGGCTCAGCCTCAGCTTTAGACTGGCTGTTGTTTTGTTGTACACGTTGTGAATATGCAGCAGACTGTGAATGGAGCGATACTATCTAATGCTTTGGATGAGTCAGCTCACAGAAATGACGCTTATTTTCAACATTTCAAGCCAGGAAGGAAATCCAGCAAGCATCAAGTTTCAAGTTTGATCCAGATGTGAGCAGAGATAGGTTTGTCCTTTGGTGGATGTTTGGCTTTCATGTTGAAATGAAATATGAAGGAGCACATGTAACTGTGTAGCAAGACATTAGTAAGTGTGTATAATGGGGTTGAGTAATTAACATGGGGAACTGGCAGGGCCCTCTTCCTTTTACTCTGTTTATTGTTAAAGTTTTATCATTTAATATATTTTAGATTAACAGGGGAAAAGGATTGCCTGCATAATTCAGTGAAATTTTACTGCTTATCTCAGCTTGTTAACCATTTTCAAGCAATTATTTGGCTATTGTAGCACATTTACTATTTATTAAAGCACTCTCATTAGCTGCAGCTAAAGGGCTACAGTGATCTTTTTTTTTGGGGGGGGGGGACTGAAAAGAGAGCTAAAAGCTTGACACAAACACTTGATAGAAAATACAATTGTCAGACTTCTTTCATATACAGCATTGGCTCTGAAAATGTTTTCTCCTGGTTTTATGAAGTAATTTATGAGTATTAGTTCTAAGCAAGTTCTTTGTTCTAAACTAATGGTGTCAATCTTTCTATCAAACACTTGGCAAGAAATTGAAAAGATGTTTTTCTCAAAATATTCTTCAAAAATTGTTGAACGTATTGGTGCAACCTGAAAGAGGTGAAAATATTACTTAATAAGGTAACCAGACAGGCTGAGAGACTTGCCAGGCAGCCACTGGTTGTTAGCGGTTGGTGAGTGTTTCCTGGTGGTTGTTGGCTGTTGCTGGGGGAAATCGGTCACAAAGAGGACACTGTACCAAAAAGTTCCTTGCGATGGCTTTGATCGTTAGCAGATTACTACGTTAGTTTGAGTGGAAGATGCTGACTTATTTGCAGGCACTTGTAAATAAGTAGCTGTAGTGAAAAAAAGTGCAGCACAAACCAGAAACAGAGACTGTTCACCTTCAAAGTAAAAGTTTTGCCTTACTACTGAAACTATCAATTTTTACTTTGAATGGTAGCTGTTCCCGGTTTGTGTCACATTCATCAGTTTCACAACCGCTTAGCAAGCAGTTGGGAAGTGTTTGCAGACAAGTTGTTGCCTTCCATGCAAAATGAAATTGCAAAAAACTATTTCATGTAGTGATAGCAAGCAACCACTCACCAAACAGCAATTTCTCTAGCAACACGTGGTTGCTTGGTGGTCAACAGCCAGTCTCTGGGTCTGTGTGACTGAGGCCTAACATTTTACCAAAGTTATTAACTGCTTGTATTATACATGATTGAGGTTTTTTGGGTTTCCAACACTGTTGTCTAACTAGAGCAACTACCATAGAGAGTAGACAAGAATTTGGCCACTCTGACGTTATCTGCTGGTTTGTAAACTGGCATTTTGAAGCTTTGAATTTAGCATTTTTGCCATTTGATTGGTTTTCGAGGTGCAAATCTATAGATGACATAGGACTTTATGGGTGCATCACACAGACACAGATTTGGGCTAACAAGTGAGAATTATGAAATGAATAAGCAGAAGAAGATGGATGGATAAATTTACTCACCAAAACTGAAGCATAACTGGGCTCTTAGTACAACTAATTACACAGGAAGCCATATTATTTATCAAATTATGCTATTCAAATGCTTAAAAACAAGCACCAACACCACAAACATAGTAGAGAAGTCTACTTAGGTGACTTGAATTAGCAGAGCTATGGCATAAAAGACACCTATCGGTCAAAGTGGCCACAGCCCTCATAATCCATAACTTTAAATCTTAATACAATTGGAATGAGTTTTAAGTGCTTTTACTCCCCATACAGTTGTCACAAAGGGGGAAATTGGCTACAGAGATGAAAAATAGTTACCTGGAGCAGGCTTCAAGTGGCCAATTTTTGTACTGCAGTTTCTGGCATTTGTCTTGGAGGTTGCTGCTTGGTATTTGCTTTTTATCATTTCTAATTGTAGTTACTATGATGACTCTGGAGTCTAAAAATGTCTTTAATGTTGGAACAATTAAATTAGAGTGATTAATAACTACAGATATTGGTTTGAGCTCAATTGTGCTGTAGCTTTTTTCCCCCTTTATTTCCTCAGCAAGTATCACTGTGTGCTTGTAAGTGTTACTGATGACTATCTTTGTATTTGAAGAAATGCATATTATTAGCTGTTGACAATTTTATCATTCCTATGAAGAGTTTTAGAATGGAATTATAATTTTCCCATGCTAAACGTAAACATTGGGGGCTGATTTGAAGCTTGGTTAAACAAGCCCTCTAAATTTTAGCTCAGCTGTTTTGAAGGAAAATATAAAGTATTGTCATAGCCGTGGTGTTAGCGTTGGCGGCGTCTGTTTCCCAACAATTTTAACATTGGCCATAAGAATTTGAATGTTGGCAGCCTTGACCTAAAGGTCAAGTTCTCCTTATATGTTGTGAACACGATACCTCGAGAGCAATGTGACCTAGGATGTTCAAATTCACACCATAGATCGGGGGTATTCAACTCCAGGCCTCGAGGGCCGGTGTCCTGCAGGTTTTAGATGCGTCTCTGCTTCAACACACCTGAGTCAAATATAGAAGTCATTAGCAGGAATCTGGCGAACTTGACTGTATATTAAGGAAATTTGTTTTTTGTCCTCTCTCTCTGCCCTCAGCCCCAACCGGTTGCGGCAGATGACTGCCCCTCCCTGAGTCTGGTTCTGCTGGAGGTTTCTTCCTGTTAAAAGGGAGTTTTTCCTTCCCACTGTCGCCAAGTGCTTGCTCATAGGGGGTCGTTTTGACTGTTGGGTTTTCTCTGCAGTATTGTTGGGTCTTTACCTTACAATACAAAGAGCCTTGAGGTGACTGTTTTTTGTGAATTGGCGCTGTATAAATTGAATTGAATTGAATTGAATTGAATTGTCGACTAAACAAGGGGAAAAAAAATTTGACTAACTGACTAGTCTATAACTAAGAAACACTCAGATATAAAATAAATTTTTTTAATGGATAGTGTCAAAAGCTGTCTAAACAAAGGCATTTGAAACCAATCGCGTTCTTCTATGATGAACTGCACTTTAAATGTTGCTTAACTGTGCTGCACTGCGCATCGCGCATTATGAACACTGCACGTTACACTCCGAACAACGAAGAATACGAAACGAGGTTCACGCATCACTGAATATGAGAAAATAACATCCAAAAAACAAATAAATTTCTTCCTCCTATCCGGGGCGTGGAGCCCAGACCTCCCTCTCGCCTGGCCTCCTCCTCCAGCTTACCCCGATGCAGGTGCTTGACACATGGGGAGCAATCGTCGCTCGCTCTCCATTCATTTCCTATGGAACTGGTGCAATGAGGCAACAATCACTTAGCTCAAGTTCCATAGGAAATGAATGGAGAGCGAGCGACACAGAGCCCTTCAGACCAGCTGCTACGACGTAAGTGGCCGATGTAGCTGCGTTTATACCTGTGCAGGTGCATTGCTTGTGTTAATTACCTTTCAGTTGTGTCCCGATGTTTTACATGTGGTATCGGCCGACAGAAACATAAAATGCTGGCACTTTTTTCCCTCCTGGGTCCTACTCTCAGTGTTTTTAAGGCGCAAACACATTTGTCCCACTAGTTTTCTTGCATCTTTGTACAAACCAGAAATGCCATCTGGTGGCAGATGGCTGCCACATTTACAAACATTTACCAGCACTGGGTGTACTGAACCCTTAATAATTAGACTACCCGACTAGTACGTCTGTTACCGACTAGCAACAATAGCGACGACTAGTCGGCTAGTCGAGAAATCGCGCACATCCCTAATGGATACTGTTCAAGCTAGAACCAAACTCTACACACTTGACCCCCCTCCCAATACAAATCTGAAACAGCTGAGCGTTGGCATCTGGTCAGTGGTGTTTTGTTTTTTTTAACATGCAAATTGTGTCCCAAAGCTGTTTGTGTAACCACATAGTATCATCCTTTAGCTCGTTGGATGCAGCACAGAGTTAAGAAAGTGCCCAAAGTAAAATCACTACTTCATTGGTTTTCATTTGTGTCAACTGATGGTGACTAATTATCTGGAAGCATGATTACTGAGGACTGTTTGCTTATTACAAAGCCAGGCGTTTCTAGTGACATGTTGACTCAATAAAGTTGTACATTATCTTTGTGATTATAGTACATTGCACTTGTTTACTTTTAAGCTTATTAGAAAGGCAATTTTGCATCTACATTAGCTTGTAATTGGTATTCATAGTGGGTTGTTGCCCTCAGCTGCTCTTTAAATTGAGTTCTCATTTGTTTGTTTTGTTTTTGTCCCCCCCCTTAGGTTTATTCAGCAGATATCCAGAGGAGGACTATGAGTCATTCCCTCTGCCAGAGTCTGTCCCTCTCTTTTGCCTTCCCATGGGGGCCACAATTGAGTGCTGGCCAGCTAACACCAAGTACTCACTCCCTGTTTTTTCCACCTTCGTCCTCACTGCAGCCTCCGGAGAGAAGGTGAGATGAATGAATGGATACTTGACTATACTACTTTCTTTGTCACTCATCCAGATGACTAACAAGCATCAGCACTGAATACAAGAGGCTCCCAGCGACTGTTAGACCTCATCAACAGACTTTAACTGTCATCTATACAGCTGACATGACCACAGACTTATGCACTATTTTGGGGCACAAGAAAACCACAATGTGCTGGATGCCAGAAGGAAAAATGGGTCAGGCATGTTGCCAAAAAGTTAAAAACCCATATGTAATGTTTCGTAATTTAAAAAACAAATCAAAAGAAAAAAATCTACCAGCTCACTAGAATAGTAAATACATAAACACCAATTTTTGGGGCAAGATTGTACCTTTTGTAGTCTTATTATGGAGCTAGTTTTTTCCCAGGTCACAACAGTGTAGTCTCTGTTTTTCTTAATGAGCCGCTCTCCCACACGTATGCACAAACAAGTTTATAAGCATCCTGCTATCCCTGCAATTTTAGCATCCCAGTCATACATTTTCTCACATAAATCATATCCCACTTTCATAAGCGTTATTAACTTTAATTCCAGTTCTAGAAACACTAGTGTCTAGTATATTCTGACAGAAACTTGGATGTTGTGCAGAGTAAACACTGTTTTTTTCTTTAAGTTTAAGTACAGGTGCAGCTCTAACCTGAGCTATGTACTCATTAGTCACTGAAGCATACAAAATACAGTATAAGAGTAAGGAAAAAAGTAAGATAGAATAAATGAGGATAATCGAGAATCTAAAATGAAACGAGGTGTTTCTATACCGGTTAAAACATCTAAAACTTTAAAATTCAGAACTAATTTAGAATTCTTTTAGAACAAATCTAACTAAATAACAGGTGTTATTCTGCTGACAATGACGTAAAGTTACTTTGATCAATCCGTATGCACAGTTAGACATGTTGACTAATAAGTAAAATGTCCAATAATCTTTGACACACTTCAAAAAGAGGGACAGTTTAGAAAAAAAGATTATAATTCACAAACAGTTAATGCAACAATTTTGCTATATTTCTGACAAACACAAAGTCTCCACTTCAGTTTCATCTTGAGTGAATCTTCATTTTGAATCTGCTGTGGTGCAAAATTCTGGAAGTTAAGTCACTTTTACATTTTCACATTAAAGGACCTAACTAGCAGTTTCTGGACCCAGAAATTAGTCTTCATAACCAAAGACCAGTGATAAAGGTATTATAGTTGGGTTTTTCCTGGTTTTTCCTGCCCTGAATTCTGTACTTTCATTATATTGTGATATGCATCCTAGTGGCCACATACTTTACATTATGTTAGACTGTTATAGAAAAAAAAGAGGGTAAACGTATGCAACCAAACCCAATGGAAGTTCACTGACATACAGACAGAAAGCAGAGGGGAATGACTAGAATTTAAGATGCACACGCAGGCACATTCTTGGTTTCCAAATCTAAACACAAACTCTGCCTCGCTGTGCTGATCTTTGGGTTTGGAAAGGCGTCCAGTTGGGATTAGTACCGTGTTGACACATACGAGTGAATTATGTGGTGAAACACAATCATGATTGAAAATAACATCCACAACCTTCCACTGTTTAATAGTGGTTGCTCTGTCGAACAAGATCAGTTACTGTAGGGGTCAGCAGCGACTGGTGGAGCCAAACCCTTCTCGGTCTGCTGCTGCTGAGTCAAGTTTCTGTGCGTGCAGGGGTGTGTGCGTGTGTGGTTGGAGGGTCGACTGTAAGGAAGATATTTGGTGAGGACAGTGTGTTTGCTGACTTGCCTTTTACTAGCCAAGGTCAGAGGAAGACTCGGCTGGACTGGCAGTCTGCGTGCTTCATTTTAAACTCCAGAGTCATAACTGCTGCATGGATTACTTTTTTTTATTACTAGTAGAGAGGTATTGAAACCTTCAGCTTTATTTCTAATTGGTGTCCCATTTCTGACTGAAACTTTGTGGTTGAAGAAGAAATAAAAAATAAAAGTTCTCAGACTACTACAACAGGTGTTCTGTTTATCATATAAATAGAGAGGTAATTCATATACGTCCATAGAATAGACACACAGTGTTTATTTTTTTAATGAAAAAGGTTAATTTTTAAACAACGTGCACATGGAAGCAAGCGTGCCCACTAATCAGCAAACAAAGACACGAGTCACCTGAGTTCCTTTCAAAGGAAAATGTGAAAGACTGACCCACACAGGCGCCACAGCCGATAAGCCCGTTAGCTTTGATCTGTGCATGAATTGGAAAAGTTTCATATTTCCAGGAAGCAGAGGGTATTTATTTGGTGTAATGCTGTCACTAGCTCAGCTAACTGCTGTTTGTTTGGACCACAGCTGGCACTCATGTTGATGTTCAGTGGAAGTTAAATAAAAGTGCACTACAGACAGACTATTTCTATGCCTGTGAGTGAAAGTATGATTTAATTTTAAGGGATTATTATAGGTAAGGTTCAGGGGTTTCAGTTACATTGTGTTTGCAAATGTGTGTGTGTGGTGTGCTGTCACAATTAGAACCAGGTTTGACTCTCAGAGTTGGGGAAGTTTCTGGACAGCCAGGATATTTTAGATTGTCCTCGTGTCTTAAAAAGCCTGTGCATGTGCACATGGTTAAAAAATAGCGGGACTGGACCCAGGATCCATTTCATTTTGGTCCTTGAGATCCTAAAAAGAAAACAAACTGCAGAAAAGCTATTACAATCAACATTATGCTAAGGAACCTCGAGGCAAATCACTGTAACAAGACCTGTACTGCTGGTTAACTCATTTCTCGTGCTGTATGATCCATCAGTGACCTGTGCAGTGGTGCATTAGACAAATCACAAAATGTGGGCTAATTTAATTGGCGATATACCATTTAAATTGATTTTTTAAAATAATGTTAGTACATTTTTTTTTTTTTTGTATGAATAAAAATGTGTCTTAAATGTGGTCCTCTGGAAATTAATATTGCCCACCCCTGGGTTAAGGTATTGCCAACATGTCTGTATGTGTGAGATAGAGAGAAGGAGAAAATGTGTGTATGCAAATACTAAGAAGATGCCATAATTAGAGCTAATTGGTTGATTAGCATAAAAATGATTGGGAGCTACTTTGATAGGTTGGTGAGTTTTTGTTGTGTTTCAGGCAACCTCTTTTCTTTTATTGATGTAAATTGAATCTTTGGTACAGAATTATATTGATGTCAGAAGTCATGCTTGAGAACAAAAACATATTACGAGCAAATAATTTCATTACATGTGCAGATTAATGGGACAGAAGTGCAGAGGTTTCAGAACTCATCTTTGAATCCTCCGATTTTAAAGATTTATTTAGCATTAAAGTCATCCAATGACAGGTGTCAGTATTTCCACTGCTACACGGAAAACAAAACTGTTAGTAGTTAATTTGGCAAACTTTATTTTCCAAAATGTGAACAAATATGGCTTAAAAGAGCGCTTCTGTTGCTGCCACGGTGCAACTCGGTGTAACACAGGAACCTGAACTGTTCGTTAAAGTCACATTAGGCTCTGTCCAAGCAGACAAATGTCAGTTGACTTGAGCGAGCAGGATTCAGCTCAGAGCGCAGAGAGCTACCTGTGAGTGTGAAACTGCAGCAGCGAGCACAAAGCAGAGACTGGCGTGTACGTTGGATTCTTTGTGCACGTGGCTGCTGAGATCTGTGCACGTGGGTTGTTGAATTTATATGTGAGGAATGAATACTTGCGCCTGCGAAATTAACTTGCTCGGATTATGTTTTTTCTTGTGCTGGACTTTTGACATAAATAGAATTCCATACTTTGAGTTTTGGCTGTGAGATTTTAAGGTGTGAAGCTGGGCATGTAAAATTGCAAATGACACTATTTTTTTTCTTTTAATTTAATCACCAGTCACTGAAACAGTGGCAGGTAAATTGTTTAAAAAAAGTCCTTTTTTTGCAGCAGGCTGCATTAATGCTCTTGCCAATTTGAAATAAAACCCAAACCAAGAGAAGTGCCTGACATGTTGCAAATTTCTTACAGTATTTAGACTAGTTTCCAGTTTATGTGCATTATTTCTCTTCTTCCAGGTTTACGGTGCTGCCATTCAGTTCTACGAGCCCTACCCACAGGAGTGCCTGACCGATCAGCAGCTCTCCCACCTCGGCCTCCTGATCCCTGAGCCACACAAATCCTCGTCCGCCAACTCTTTAGCTCCTGTCACCAGCAGCAGCAGCAGCAGCAGCAGCAGCAGCACCACAAACGGCAACCCCCGCTCGGTCTACACCAACAAATGTATCTGCCTGCTGTCCCACTGGCCCTTCTTTGATGTGTTCCGCAAGTTCCTCACATTCCTCTATCGCTACTCCATCTCAGGCCCTCATGCTCTGCCCATTGAGAAGTGAGTCCTCTCTGTTTTTGTGTTCATTTTGCAATATTACACTGTGGTCATTTAATATATCATTATTTAGTGTTATAGCCACTATATTGTTTGGGTTGTGGAAATATAAAATCTTTTCTTTGACAGTTTACTACACGGTGTCATCCTGAAATATCCTTAGTTTGGTTATTTGTGTGTCTGAAAAAAGGGAAAAGAGGTTATGTTAGGTCAGATACTTGTAATTTTGCTTGTTGGGTAATGTGTAACAGAAGATTTATGCTTTGTATGTTTCATTGCTGCTTGTTACGGGTTGAACAGATGGATTATTCTGCTGCTCACTGCTGGTATTTTTGTCCTTATGTTCCACTCATTTTTCTTTATTCCAGGCACATCTCCCACTTCATGCACAAAGTTCCGTTCCCTTCCTCTCAGAGACCTCGCATCCTGGTGCAGGTAAGTTTTATTTGCAAGGGTAAAATGGCTCTTTGGGACTTTTTTTTTTAAACATTTGGTGTCTGTTATAACTGGTTGTCCAGCATTTTGCTGACGGATGAGTTGTTTTCTGAAGGTGTTAGTCTGCGGGGTGCACTGGTTTAGGTCCTTCAATTTGGATGAAAATTTAAATGATTCAGTGCGGAAGTTTTTTGCTTGGCTGGTTTTATCTAATTTTCCAGCTTTTCTCTAGCTTTCCCCTCATGACAGCCTGATGTTGAGCCAGCCAGTTTCTTCTCCATTGCCGCTCAGGTAAGAGCCGCTACAGTCAGTTTTTTATGGTAGTTTGTCAGTTTTTCAAGTTTAAAATTTGTTATATCAATTCCAAAAAAAATGCCATCTATCCATCCATCCATCCATCCATTTTCTTCCGCTTATCTGGAGCCAGGTTGCGGGGGCAGCAGCTTAAGCAGAGAAACCCAGACCTCCCTCTCCCCATCCACCTCCTCAAGCTTAGCTGAGGGAACACTAGGTAGTGTTTACTGGTAGGACATGGCTGGAGCGCCTCATCCAGGAGGTGCCTAGGAGTCATCCTAGTCAGATGCCTGTCTCTTTTTGATGGGGAGGAGCAGCGGCTCTACTCTGAGCTCCTCCCAAATGACTGCACTCCTTACATATTGTAAGGGAGAGGCCAGCCACCCTTCAGAAGAAGTTCATTTCCGCCGCTCTTATCTTTTGGTCACTATCCAAAGCTTGTGACCATAGTAAGTACGTACCTTGACAAGTCAAGCTGATTTGATTTTACACTCAACTCTCTCTTCACCATGACGGATCATGGTTAATTCTCATACACTCAGCTGTGAACTGCTCCGCTGTGAGCTGGAGGCCACCAGCTGATGAAGCCAACAGGACCGCATTATCTGCAAAAAGCAGAGATGAGATTTTGAGGCCACAAAGGCAGATGCCTTTCGCCACTTGCCAATGCCTAGAAATTTTGTCTGTTAATACCAAAATTATTAACAGAATTGGTGACAAAGGGGAACTCTGCCAAAGCCAAACACCCACCAGAAATGAGTCCGACTTATTGCCGGAAATGTGGACCAAGCGTTCGTTGCAGCTGTAGAGTGACTGAATGGGCTACACATCCCATACACCTGCAGCACCCCCCCACAGGATGCCCTTTTGTTGTCCCATCCCAACTTTTTTGAAGTTCCTTCCACCAAATTTATGTATTAGTAAAACATCTCGGTTTAAATAATTAATACTAATATAACTACCATTTTCTACCTTCCACTATGAATAAAATATGGGTCTATGAGGTTCGCCAATCATTGCATTCTGTTATTATTTACATTTTGGAATTGTGCCAACTTTGGATTGGGTTTAAAAATGCAAGCCCTGCAGCTGACAGCGAGTCGAAGAAAAAACTTACTTAGATGTTAGGTTCTTTCTAGTATTCAGCTTTTTGTTTTTAATTTTACCCGTTTTAGGAATTATCATTAACTCTTGCAGACAACTTCAAATTCAAGTTTGCCTGTTTTTCACACACAGTGCAGCACTTTCAAGATCTGTCCACAGATTTGTTTAATGTCTGAAACGGCCACTCCCAAAGCTTTAGCTTTTGTTTCTTGACGTGGGTCATGATGGAGTTTTTGGTCTGCCTTTGATCACTGTTATGTTGTCAAACCCAGGCTCTTTCAAAGTCCTGGGCTGATTGCATGCATGACATTTGCAGCTTGATTTTGCTGGTATTCAGTAGGGATGCACTGTGCATTTTGAAATTCTGGGCCAAAATAATTTGGCTTCATAACCAATCCTGTTACTCAACTGAGTGGGTCTTAACTGTGCATCTGCACAAATCTTGAAAACTTTGCATTAGTATTTCCATATAGTCAAACTTGAACTCTCATTAGAGTAGTTTGAGAGAGCCTTCAGTAAGTCTTTCAAAAATTATGTACAGTATTTTTTTTCTTCTTTAAGTGGTGGTCGATTTTCCACACTTCTCCACAACCTTGGACCAGAGAATGCCGTTACCTTGCTGGTGTTTGCTGTTACTGAACATAAGATCCTGGTCCATTCATTACGACCGGCTGTACTGACCAGTGTTACTGAGGCTCTGGTGTCTGTAAGTAACTGCAGTGTCTGTTGTTTTATACTCAATTTAAGTGAATTACAGCATTTACAATCACAAGAAACCCTTTGTGAAACCTTTGGAATTATATAAATACAACCAAAAACATGATTGGGGGTTAAAACAAAATCCAAAGAAAAACAAGTGAAATGAGAAATAAAAACACTTGGTCATGTATTTTTTTAGGAAAAAGAGTCAGTGTTATATATCTGTGATAGTAAAATGTATGTGAACTGCTAAGATGAGCAGTAAATTTTTATGTGAAGTTAGATTGAGGTGTGTTTTCAATCAACAGGAAGAAAATCAGGTATAAGTGGACGCCCTTTTTTTAAGAGCGTGGCTCTATCCAAGTCTGATCTTGACATTAAGAGGAAAAAAAAACACCACTAAAGAGTTTGGATCCCATTCAGAGTCAGTAAGACTGTGTATAAGTCAGTGTTGTTTTCGTTAACGATGACGATGACAATGACGACATGATTTAGTTGACGACCCTTTTTTTAATGACGAAAACGAGACGAAGAAGAGATACACGTGGCTCTTTGATGACTAAAACATGACGAACGTGTGTGAGTTTTCGTTGACGAGGCGAAACTAGACGAGAAGGTTAATGGATGTTTCGTCAGTCATCTAAAATGCATGACGTCTGCCTATTGTGCTTGTAATCTGTCAGTCAAAAGCTAAAACCTATCATTAATGCTGCTGCATCCCATCTATTTTGGTCACGCCCACCTCCCCCATTACTTTAATCCAGGGGTGTCAAACTCCGCCGCAGGACGGGCCAAAACTGAAGACATTCTGAGTCGCGGGCCGAACAGGATTTAAAATAATAATTTCAATCAGCAATATGAATTTAAATGAACAGAATACAGTCATGGCCAAAAGTTTTGAGAATGACACAAATATTATATTTTCACATGATCTGCTGCCCTCTGGTTTTCATGTGTGTATGTCAGATGTTTTCATCACATACAGAAATACAATTGCAATCATATTATGAGTAACAAAAGCTTTTATTGACAGTTAGAATGAGTTAATGCAGCAAGTCAATATTTGCAGTGTTGACCCCTGTTCTTCAGGACCTCTGCAATTCTCCCTGGCATGCTCTCAATCAACTTCTGGACCAAATCC
>VUQJ01011113.1:4289-20593 GCA_015108635.1 Andinoacara biseriatus
ACATTAAGTGACAAATTAAAAAAAAAACACTGCCAATGGAATAATCTGCATAAAAGAGAAGAATCAAGAAATTGTTAATATTACTGCATCATAAAGCTTCTTCCGGCTGCTCCCTTGTTCAGAAGGGGTCGCCACAGTGGGTAGCTCTACATGTTTGATTTGGCAGATTTTTTTTTTTTCTTAACCTGATGCACTTCCTGATGCCGCTACCACCATAACGGACAGAAATAAGGCATCAAAGTATTGCCTTTACAGTTAATACTTAAAATCTTAAACTATTACATTTAAATCTAGGATAGCCAGACTACCTAAATAATTCTTTTTAAAAAATAAAAAAATGAAACAACAGATTTATAACTGATTTGAGATATATATATATATAGACCAAAACACAACAATTAAACAAAAGAAACGACTAGTTTCAACTGCTGTTTCACTAGATTGAAACATACATACTTTGCATACTTGTGTGTATAATTACACTTATGTGTAATTACATAAAAATAACTTTGTCCACCCTTTTCCTTTTTCCCCATTTCCATGTTTTAATTTAAAATGCAAAAGTCTAAAAGCAGCAAAAACCTCAGTTACAGCTCTATTAGCAAATTTGTGGACGATGTTATATTTAGCTGTGAGTACATCAGAGGGACTGCTCAGGCTCAGCAGTTTGGAGACAAAGTTAGAGAGGCATGGTTGAGATGGTTTGGACATGCAGAGCAGGGCTAGTGTCTATATTGAACAAATGATGTTGAAGATGAAGCTGCCAGACAGGAAGAAAAGACCCCAGAGAAGGTGTGTAATGGAAAAGAACATGCAGAGAGACTTAAGTGCAAGAAATAGGGTGAGATAGAGGCAAATGAGCTACTATGGTGACCCCTAAAGGGAGCAGCCAAAAGAAGCCACTGTCTCTCCTCCTCATTAACTGTTAAACAGACAGGGTCATTTTAATTAGACAACTCTAAAATCCATTCACTACATATATGTACATTAATTATCAATAACATCCTTCCATTATTCTTCTGCTTATCCAATTCACAGTTGCAGTTGGGCTGGAGCCTATCCCAACTGGTATTACACACATCTATGCATTTTTCTGTTATCTTTGTTTATGTTATCAGGTCATAAACAAAAATGCATTTTAATCATAATTCCCCCCTCTGTAAATAAATAAATACTTAACAAAAAAATATTTTTAGCACAAAATTATTTTAAACAGCCAAAGCTGGTAAATGTTTGTTTTGTCAAGTTACAAATCACAATAAATACAGTATTTAAAAATTAGACTCTATATACAAGATTAATTTGATTATCTTTTAATGGTTCTTTAATGGATCTTTTAATTTTAATCCTCTAATAAATTACTAACAAAATAATTATGTATTTAAAAAAATAAAAGGTAGATATCGTAATGGATAAATTACTAACCTGTTTTTTTTATTAATATTTTAACAGATTTCTAATCGTCTAGTAAGTTACTAGTAATTATTTCCTAAAAAAAATTTTTTAAGTAGGTATTAACAATGTAATTTCACTACAATAACAGTTTCTGTTGTAATTCTGTAAATGGAAGTAATACAACATATTACAGTGCCAATAAAAATGAGGGCCCCACTAAAATGAAACATAAAAATTTAAATAAAATGTGATTGCGGAAGAAAACGGAGCACTTTGGTATGTTTTTTTCCACCGTAAAGGCCTCTCAGCCTCGACTCCTCATTGGCCGTCTACAACAGTTCACTGACTGCTAACGTTAGCCAACTCGAGGGCGAGGCTGTGGCTTCTTAAGGCCAACTGGTAGGCCAGTAGTTACAGAAAATAGTCACCAAGTAAAACTATACGTCCAAAACACGTGTTGGGAAAATTCACTAAACTCAAATTTATGCGTTAGGCTACACGTGTACAGCAAAGCAGGCCTACAAAAAAAGTTAGCTTCAATATAGCAACGCGGGGCGAGGCAGCGCATTACACAACCATCGGTCCCTGCGTGCTAAACTACCGTGAAAATATCCTAAAAACTCCATGCGCTCCGTAACTTCAACAAATCTTTGTTAAAGGACACTTTAACTCTGCACGTAGAAAACTTTTAAAACGGAAATAGAATAAACGGAAACAAAACAGCATAGGGCAAATGGAAAGGAGCCGGAAATCCTGGCTAAGGTTTTACAGCGATGCAAGACTTCCGAGAGCAGCGCTGATCGAGCCAACAACGAGTTTTAGAGGAAAACGACCGCGATTCACCGAAACAACGCTCGGTTATAGATGAAATTGGATTATAAGGAGAAGAACGTACCAAAAAAAGCTGTTTCACTGCCTCTGGATGTATACCGACCGTGAGTTTGAGGCTGGACCGTAATCAGCACCGCGACAGCAGGCAGCTTCTCCACTACGCTGCTAGCAAAACAGCTAACTACCTACTGGTATAACTGCCACTGGTATTTCTATTTTCACGCCGAAGAGGAAGCAAAAGTTCGTGGGGAGCCAGCGTTAGCCTAGCCTCTGTGGAAGTTGGCTAATACTGTGGGTTTCAGCCTCGAAGGTGGGCGGCCTCTTCCCAGCAGGCTGACTAGGAATCAACAACAAGCTAGCTAGATTAGCTTTGCTGCTTTAGCGACACAAAATAGCGGGAACACCCCAGACGCGACAAAACATGACGACAGTGTGTTACATTTTCGTTACAACATCCAGATATCTGCGAAATAAACATACCTTTTCAAATTTAGACCTTCAGAAATGTTGATGTTCAAACTGTATTAGATAAGCGACAAAAATGCACACAGTCGAATAGTATGCAAGTTTTTAGCCAACTACACGCTCTGTGAGGAAGGGCGGAGACTAACCGGAGACTCTGTAGGTACCTTAAAGTCTGTGTAGTGAAAAACCACCAGATCAGTGTTTACACCACAGCTCTCAGCTCACACTTTCTCGTAGTTTAGGGACAAATGCGCTGTCCAAATGTATACTAGCCAGATTAGCATTAATGCTGAAATAAGGTTGTCTTTAAATATGACCAGCTTTAAATGTAAAAGTAGTCACTCCGTAAGTATTACCATGAATTTCACCAAGTTGCTAAGACGATAGGAGGACATGGTCGATAAAACCCTTAAGTGATTCCTTCTTTTTATTATTATTTTGTTTGCTACAGGCTGTTTGGTTTCTTTAAAAGTTGTGAAAATATAAAATCAAATATGAAGACTGTGTGTGTAACTGGGCTATATAAATATCTGCTACCGAGAGAGATCCCCTGGGCAGGAATGAGCTCTGTGTTTCCCCAGATGATCCCTTGCCTTAAATGCCGTTTCCTTTAGGAGTAGACCGGACAATGTGTTTTGTTATTGTTAAATTTCCCTTTTGAGACAGACCACATCTTTAAAAACCAGCTGGAAGCATTTCTCGCTAACCAGGCTTTCTAATGAGATTCTTTTATTACTATTTCTATTTTTTAATTTTCTCTTACTCTCTTTCCTAACATGGTTTTGTATTTGTATCTGTTATATTTATTATATTTTTTTATTGTGATATTCCCACTTTTTAAGTTTGTCATACAGCACATTGTGGCTCCATGTCTGTGAAAAGTGCCTTACTTACTCTTTATGTGCATTACTATAACTGGTAAGTGATATTCAGTGGCACATGCTGTCAAAATGAACATTTCCTTTGATATGCAGATGTATTCTGATTGTATCAGATCCTAGATGTGTTTTTGCTGTTCCTTTCTTGTTAAAGAAACAGCATAATAAAGTGCTGGACTGGCTAATCTGTCCACTTGTGATGATGTGATGATGTTTCTGACTCTTGAATATAAAGTTTACTAAATAAACTTATCTTGATAAAGTCCAGACCATTTGCATTTGGTTCTTTAATCTGAAAAACATTATGACATTTTATGTCCCAGTATCATAAATTTTAGTGTGTTGCACCCTGGACATTGCACTAATCTATTGTTTTGTTAATGAAGTGTTATGGAAATGTAATCGCTTTGAGAAAGCAATGCACTGTGAGACACAAATCAAGAAGCTTCAAGGTGGACACAGATGCATATGAATATTACCATAACCAGAGACAAAATTGTGGATTGTAAAATTATGCTAAGACTAGTAAAGAAACAGGATTGTTTCTATACAAATATCCAAACTTTGCCTTTAATTTTTTAATGGTAGGTGTTCTACATGGATCATAAAAGTGAGACCAGCATCCAGACATTGTCTTAAATATTTATAAGAATCAGTAGGTTGGATTTGTTTAAGTGATCTCATGAATACCATACACCTAGTTTTATTCCATACACCTAGTTTTATTCCATACACCTATCTATCTATTTTCTTCCACTTATGTGAGACAGGATCGTGGGGATAGCAGCCTAAGCAGAGAAATCCTAACATCCACTTCCTTAGCCATCTCTTTCAGCCTTTCTCGGGAACCCCAGAGGAAGCGTTGTAGGGGTTGGGTGCAATGTGTTTCGGGCGGTGGTCCTGGCAGACTGATCCCCAGCTATTGAGGCTGGAACCTAGTTTTATCAGAATTTAAAACAAGCTTGTGCCTGTTAAGATAATTTTGAAATTGTATTTCAAATGGCCAGATCAAGGGAACTGCACATAAAATAATGTTCAAATATTAAACAGTTTGACCATTTTACAGCTTATTTTTAATGGCATTTATAGATAACAAAGTATGACTGATAAACAAAAAATAGAAAATCCGTCCACCCCTTTTCTTCCACTTAAACAATTCAGGGTCATGTTCGAAAAAGAGATTTCTTGGGTTGTAAAATCTTTTCGTTTTGGAGTGTCTAGTAGTCTTAAAAATAAAGACATAAAAAAGAAAAAAATCAACAGAAACACAAGACTTATTGTACTTTTTATGATCATGCATGGGTGCCTTATAAACTATTAAAATGTGATCGCATGTGTAATCGCATACAAAGGTCGAGCTTTTATTTTGGAGGAGCTTTACCGGAAGCAGTTGTTGACGCTACAAGCGAGCCAAGATGGCGGAGTACCTAGCATCCATTTTTGGGACAGAAAAAGATAAGTAAGTACTTAATGTTAACTTGGTAATTGTTATTTTGTTTTTTCATTTATTTCTCCTAAGGCCACATTTGATTGGCAGCATTGCGTGCAGTGGTTACACTGGCTTTAGCTGCTAGCGCTACATGCTAGCTGTAGCAAGTAAAAAAAACCGCGCCGCTCGAGCTAAAAGCTAGCTAGCAACATCTGGGTGCTGAACAGTATTGAGCTGAGCGAAAAGAATCACAGCGAGTTAGTTTTATGAATGAAAATAGACTATTCACCAATCAGACTTGAGTGTAAGTGGTGCGCTGACTAAAACCTACCTTTGAGTTAGCGTTAGCAGATACCACACTTTTAAAACTCACACGTGTTTGAAACAATGGAAGCATCGCACAGATCCTTAATCGCATCCCCTTCTCTTTAATTTAATCGTTCTTGTAAATAAGCTCTGGCTTTGTACTCTTGTTGAACGCTGTTTTATTAAATGTTGTCCTCTTCTAGAGTTGAAACAGTTAATTTGATGATGACAGCAAATAAACCCTTTTCTGCCTAATGGAGTAAAACAGTCTTAGAAATGTTAAGCATGATCAGGTCACTCATACAGTAACATTAAGTTAAATAGTCAAAAACTGTGTCTACTGGGTTGTTAATAGCAATGTTTTTCAATGAATGTGGAGAAGATAATAAGTGAAAGCGGTTCACTAACTGGGTAAATGAATAATTGAGTGCATTTTGAATTTACCACTAGCAGTAGGCGGGTGTATAACAGCAAGATCAGACTAGTCCTGCGTGGTAAGATGAACGACTTGATGAAGCAGAACTGATTTTGTACAATAAGCGTGTTGTAATTTTCTTTAGTTAATGACAGCTTGAATATTATGAAAAGGTCCGCATTTATTTAATCTAATGACGGACAGTGCATAAGAGAGTTGAAGAAGGGCGTGCAGGCAGAGTGAAGCGGGTGGAAATTAGCGTCAGGAGTGGTTTGTGGCAGAAGGACAGCAGTAAGAGTGAAAGGGAAGGTTTACAAGATAGTAGTGAGACCTGCTATAATGTAAGGTTTTGAGACGGTGGCACTGACCAAAAAGACAAGAGGCTGTGCTGGAGGTGGCAGAAATGAAGGTGTTAAATTTTTTTCAGGATGGACATGATTAGAAATGAGTACATTAGCGGGACAGCACAGATTGCACAGTTAGAAAGGCGAGGCTGGTTTGGACATGTGCAAAGGAGGGACAATGGATATATTGCCAGGCAGAAAGAAATGAGGAAGACCTTAGAAAAGATTCATGGGTGTAGTGAAGGGGGACACGCAGAGGGTTGGTTTGACAGAGGATGCTAGGGATGGAGTCAGATGGAAGCTGATGATCCACTGTGGTGACCTCTAAAGGGGGCAGCTGAAACAAGATGATGATGATACAACAAAGTAGGGGTTAATGTCAGAAAGGATATATTTAAACCTGTGGGAGTTAGCAACCTGGAGGCTTTTCTTTTCTTTTGAAATGTTCTTGGGCATTAAGTGTAAATTTCCAAGTCTCAATCAGTTTTTTGTTTTTTAAATATATTGAAAAACTCTAGAAAATCTTTTTATGTTTTACCTCCTCTCATAGCACAGCTTCACATTGATCAGTTTTATTTATTAATTTGTTCCACAGGGTGAACTGCTCTTTTTATTTTAAAATTGGTGCCTGCCGACATGGTGACCGTTGCTCCAGATTACATAATAAGCCAACCTTTAGCCAGGTAAGTTCTGCATCCTCCAGTTTTATTTCTGTTAGGCAACCTATAAAAGAGTACCACTAAGCTTTCAGAAGTGGTAGCTCAGAGTTATTAAACTGCACACAGAATGAAAATTTTTATTTTATGATCAAAGTTTGCTTAAGTTGTTATGTTTGGTATGATCTACTAAATATTATAGTTTGATACCCTACTCATATCAGTTCTCATTATCCAAAAATCTAACCTTTGTGCTTCAGACAATTGCCCTCCTGAACATTTACCGGAACCCTCAGAACAGTGCCCAGTCTGTGGACGGCCTGACCTGTAAGTGAAAAATGTTTGATGGTGATTTGGAATTATTTATTTATTTATTCTTTTAATGATCATGTACCTGTGTTGCACCTGTTGGCCATCAGTGTTGCTGTGAGTTGGAAGCTGAGGTTTAAGATGACACAATGAAGTGAAGCTTCTCATCCATTTAAAATGTTTTTATTAATAATATAGTTTATTCAAATCAGTGTGTTAGCTGTCATAGTCCACAAACATGTCAGCTGCAAAGTTTCTTCTCTGAAATAAAGCAGCAGTTAAACTGTGTATACACTGTTTATACTTTGTATACATCTAAAACACACTCACAGGACTTACTTATTCTGTAAGACGGTGAAATAACCAAGCGGATTTTTTTTAAGCTTATTGATAATAATTACATTGTCCTGGATTTACCAATTTGTAAAGCAAATAAGCAAATTTATTGATATATATACAATAAAAATAAAGCATGAAATGGGCTGCATAGGGCTGTTGCTCTTTTAAATCATCCTAAACTTAAAATAAATAAAATAAAACTGTTTTGTCTTGAGTAAAGTCAAATGAACATCTGAGCCTGAGGCTTAGTTTGTAATAGAGCCCAGCTGCTATAGGAGTTTTAAGACTGATCCTGTGATATAAAATCTAACGATATTTCAGCTGATGTTTTTTTTTTCTCAAAACATATGAAACAAACGGATTCACTAACATTTGGTATGCATAGTTATTTATATACTTCTTTACAGTCTGCCCGACTCTGCTCGGGTGCAGGGAAGTTGCAGCGTGCCACTGATAACACCGTTGAAGGGCATTTCTCTTGTCTCTTGCATTTCTTTAAATTAATCACAAGGCAGTAAATGTGAACTGACCATTGATGTCTTTGCAAGAAGCAAGTTTATGTACCAGAATATTTGTTGCTGAGAATTGTAAATTATTCTTTCTTCTAACCACTAGGTACCATTAGTGACACGGAGATGCAGGAGCACTATGATGAGTTTTTTGAGGTAACTCATTCCCTTGTGAAGATTTTCTCATGTAGTGCCTCTCTGCCTCAAACCATGACTGCACCACTTTTCCACTGGTGCATTTTCTGTGACTGTGTTTAAGGTAATTAATAAAGATCCTTTCCCAAGAACTAAAACTATGTGCAGCATGTAGCTGTTTGTATTAGTTTGACAGTTTAATAAATTATTTTAAACACCCATGCAATAAGAAAAAGGATAAAAAATTAAGATCAGTCATCAACATGCCTTTTTATTATTGAAGCATCTTATTTATCAGCATCTGGCTAATAATCCCAGTGATTTATCATTTTGACAAGAATGCAAAGGTCCATTTATTATTCAGAAAATTCTTCTGATTATATGGATTACACTGGATTGTTTTATTCATGCTGTGAATTTGATCGTTGCTGCTCTTTTTATGTATTTCTTTAAAAAGATGCTAAGTTGTTGGCTGTAATTAAAGGATTAGTGTGGCATCATGGGAAATATAGTGTTTATTGGAGAATTATGACAGTTAATGTCATTCTCATGTCTGTATGGTGAACATGAACCAGCAGTCAGTTTGCTTAACGTCAGATAAAGACTGGAAATAGGGAACAGTCTGGCTCTCTCCTAACTACCATCTCCACCATTAAGGCTTAAAACACTTTGTCTGGTTTGTTTAAAGGTGCTCTTTGAATTCTTTGCCAGGCCGTGCGACTCCAGATGGATTAAAACAGCTACGTCCTAAGCTAACTAGCTGATGGCTGCAACTTCATATTCACTGAACAAACAGAAAAGTGGTTTTAAACATCTCTAACCTTCCACTTAGAAAGCAGTCACATATATTTTACTTTAATGGCCTTTGACTTGTAGTTAAACGCTCACATGGAGCACATAATGCAAGACTTCACTTCTCCTTCCTTTCCTGGCAGGAGGTCTTCACAGAGATGGAAGAAAAGTATGGCGAAGTCGAGGAAATGAACGTCTGTGACAACCTCGGAGACCACCTTGTAGGGAATGTGTATGTGAAGGTGAGTGTCAGGCTTAAAGTTCACCAATGTTACCTTCACTGAAATACAGTGAAATTTAGCGTTGATCCACTGGTGTGATTTTTTTATTTATTTATTTTTATTTTTCTATTCGACTGCACTCTGTAGTTTCGTAAAGAGGAGGATGCTGAGAAGGCTGTGATAGACCTAAATAACCGGTGGTTTAATGGACAGCCCATCCATGCTGAGCTCTCTCCTGTCACAGACTTTAGAGAAGCCTGCTGTCGCCAGTATGAAATCGGGTGAGTTTTACATCAAAGAAACAAACTTTATTTAACCCAGAAAGGGCTTACAGAGAAATCCCTTTACAACAGTTTACTGGTCAGGATAGCCACACCATGTAAGAAATAGAGAATTAATATAACATCATCTTTCAGTGAATCAGTGAAAGATTTTGTTTTACATAAAACACCACTGGTAAAATAAGATTGTTAAAGAGCCTTGGAAAATGATGGACTATGTATAAAAATGGCTGTAATTCATAAACATTTGCCCAAAACATTATGGACCTAACTGTATATAGACACAAGTATAAAAAAACAGAAAACATTGTGAATTATAAATAATTTCAGTGTAGACTTTAAACACACTGCCAGCTGGCCTGCCTCAAGTTAAAATAGAAAGTTGAAATCTTCTATTCTGATCCCTCGATAGAAAAACAGTTTGTAATAAACCTCAGACCAGCCTGTTGAAGAGAATCTAGCACCCAGAGGCACTGAAAGTATGTTTAAGAGCAGAAAGAAATGTAGTAAATATTTAATATTAAAAATAGCAGTCAGCTTGACTTTTCCATCAACACAGAGCTTTTTAAAAGCAGCGTCATAAATTGTTTTCAGGCCTGAACTCTTCTGGATATTACCTGACAGATGTGCATGTGAGTTCTTGAATATCCAACGCAGTCAGATCGCGGGAGTTTTCTAGTACAAAGTCTGTGTGATTATGCTGATGTCAGCATAATGTTTAATCTAGGAGGAGCTGCTTTCTTTCTCTCTCTGTGTGCAGACAGCAGCATTTTGTGAATGCTTTGTGCTCCTGTGATAAACCATGGTAAATAAAGTGTTAAAACTGTTTGGCCAGTGTTGTTTTTGATGATTTATTTAGTTTTTTGTTGTTTTTCCCATGTTTGTACCTGGCAAACAAAATCTGGGAACTGTTGAGTTATTTGTGATCTTTTAGCCACCACAAGAAAATCTTTTTTGTCAATGAGCTGATGGACGTCAGGTGCTGAAGCTGAGCCAGCTTATGACGCGCAGCCAATATCGAGCCCATGTGTCAGCTCTTTGCTCAGATTTGCTACTCTCCATCATTTTTATTTGAAATCTTCTGAAACTTTGCACAAATACTCTTTGGTAAGGCTCTACAGATCAGGCGAGGTGGATTTTTGATTTTTAAAATTTTTTTTTTTTTTTGCTTGCAATAAATAAAAAAGTATCCATTCAATGGTGGTTGACCTACAGCCAAATTAGTTTCTATTCCAGTATATCACACATTGTAAAACATTTGACAGCGGAGCTCTACAGGCCAGCAGGTTGCTTGTTTTTAACCTTGTTTTGGAAAGTCCAATGTAAAGTTTCTAACCAGAAGCTTCTGGCAAAAATCACAACTTCTCTATCCCAGAAGGTCTGCCGTGGCCACTGTGTGAAACTTGACTTTCCTTTTGACATTTTTACACCACAGGTGTGATTCTTGCTGCCCTGTTTTCCATCTGCATCATGTGCTTTCTCCACAGGGAATGCACCCGTGGTGGTTTCTGTAACTTCATGCATCTGAAACCCATCTCACGTGAACTGAGGAGAGAGCTCTATGGCCGTCGAAGGAAGAGGTACAGACTTTGCATTTCAGAAACTTGGATAAATCTTCCGGCGTTTTACGAGTTGTTGCAGTTTCTAATTGCTCCCTCCTCGCTTCTACAGCCGCCTCAGGTCTCGTTCTCGATCAAGAGACAGGCGATCTCGCTCGAGGGACAGGGACAGGGGCCGAGGAGGTGGCCGTGACCACGAGAGACGTCGCTCCAGAGACAGAGAACGTTCAGGGCGATTCTGAACTACAAGCTACGACTCCCTGTATCCATCCCTCTGTTTTTTTTTTTTTGTTTTTGTTTTTTTAAGTTTGTACCCTTGCAGATCTGTTTTGGGACTAACTGAAGGGTAGCTGTTTTGAAGATGTGAAACCACTGAGGAGCTTGTTTTTTCTTGATTTCTGAAAATGACTTTCACTTCATTAAATTTAAAAAATTTTTACCTAATGAGGCTGATTCCTGCGTCTTATTTCATAATAACCATTGGTCTCGTAAAGTGTGTTATTTAACTTCAACCTCAGGCTGCTTATTTTCATCAACATCCCCATAACTTCTGTTATAGTCTGAAGCTTTAACCTCACATCCAGAATTTCTTATTCTAAAAGATTTTTTTTTTATCTGCTTGTACTGAGACTCGTCTCTGCTGCCAGTTATTTACACTTACACATTTTCTAAAGAGATGCAGTGTTTTACATCTGTATCAGATGTGAGTCAAGACTTTTTATCTCAGAGGTTGTAAACCGAAATCAGATAATTACCTTCATAGGGGAATACAAATACAAGCCCATGTTTGTATTGCAAGAAATGCAGATTTTGAGTTTGGCAGCAGCACGTCTCAAAACAGATGGGACAGGGTCACATTTAAGACTAGCATCACCTCGTCCTTTAACAGCAGTGCAGCAGCTGTCTTATGTGTTTAACCCTTTTCTTATTATATCTTTGTAAAATCCACTGCTCTGCTGGCAGTACATTTATCCATAATTGTGATGGCCAGATGCTTCTACCACCACCCCTTTTGTGTGAACGTGCAGGGGCAAACCCTGACTTAATGTATTAGGTTGATAACCAGTTTTGTGTGGCAGCTTATCCAGATTGTTATGGTAACTGAATCCAGATAACGGAAATATACCCTGGGTATATTGAACTTGCTTGGTAGTTCAGGGACCAGCTGCTGGACTTTTGGGAGAGGAATATTTTCCCAGTCTTGTCTGCTCAATAGTCCTGGGCTGCCTTTGTTCTATTTTTTTCATGTTATTATGGGCTAAGTGCTTTTAGTTGGTGAAAATTCAGGACTGCAGGTCGGCCAGTTCAGCACCTAAATTCTTCTACTGTAAGGCACTATATTGCCAAATGTATTTACTCATCTACCTTTACACACACATCAACTTGAGTGACATCCTATTCCTAATTTATAGGGTTTAAAGAGAAGGTTAGATACAGGTAGTCCTGCAGTTCCCACCTCACCATGTGAGATATAGTGAGATACTTAATGGAACACAACTATGGAGAATATGACCTCCAACCTCTGAAAATAAAGAATGATGTGGCAGACTGGCCCATTTTACCAAAATTTCATTGCAGCAGCTCAAAATGGTACTCAGTAGTTTGTATGTACTTGTATGCATGCTTCAAAATATTGGGGCATGCTCCTAATAAGACGGTGGATGGTGTCCTGAGGATATTCTATCAGATCTGGACCAGGGCATCACTGAACTCCTGGACAGTCTGAGGTGCAACCTGGCACATGTTCTATTGGATTTAGGTCAGCCAAGTGTGGGGACCAGTCAATGGTATGAATTCCTTCATCCTCCAGGAACTCTCGCCACATGAGGAGGAGGAGGGTCTGACAGTGGGTCCAAAGATTTCATCAGGCTGCTGTTCCCTCCATGGATATGCCTCACCAGGCCATCACTGACCCACCACCGAACTGGTCATGCTGAACAATATTACAGGCATAATGTTCTCTACGGCTTCTCCAGACCCTTTTACGTCAGTCACCTGTGCAAAATAGGATTTTTGAAAGTTCATCCAGCTAAGTGGATCATAGTGATTATCCAGTTCATGCACAGTTTGACAATAGTCATTTTAGTTTTGTGAATACTTTATCTTTTGGCACTAAAATACATTTTATCTAATGGTGCTTATATAGCAGGGATTCTCAAATCCAGGCCTCGAGGTGCAGTGTCCTGCAAGTTTTAGATGTGTCTCTGATCCAACACTTCTGAATCAAATGGCTAAATTACCTCCTCAGTATGCAGTCAAGTTCTCCAGAGTCCTGCTAATGATTTCTATATTTGACTCAGGTGTGTTGAAGCAGAGACACATCTAAAACCTGCAGGACACTGGCCCTTGAGGCCTGGATTTGAGAATCCCTGTTATACAGAAATACAACTGAGGATGCAGGACTTGTAATTGTACATTTCCAAACACCCTGCATTAGTAAAATAGTAGAAAACACTCCTGTGATAAGTGAACTTTTTTTTTAAAGCGTCCACACTGCAGGCTATTGGACAAACAGGATAGAGGCAGACCAATCACTGTGCGCTGACTGGCGGATGAAGACCTGAGAATAAAACGCAGAGCCCTGCGGTGTCGGTCAGCCAGCTGCAGGTGTTCTGTCCGGAGAACAGGTGAGTTCTCTGCGCTTTTCTTAACGCTTAAAACGATTCCCTTTAAATACAGTTAGTAGGGATCAAGCACTTTGATACACAGCTGGGGAAAAACAACGATTATTTTCATTTCCAGGCTGCGTTTTTCTGAAAGTAGGACTCACCTGTCGGTTATCAGTCGAAAGCAGAGCCTGATTTTAATTACTGAGATATTGCGGCGTTATCATAACGTTAATGAAAGACATAATGTGTCGCTAGAAAACCCGAATGTAGCCTTTTTAATGGCATTTTAAACTGTTACATTTATGCAATTAATCTCATCTTTTTTTTTTTTAAACGTAATTAGTGAGAGGTCAAAAGGCCATTTATCGATTAATTGTTTCAGTGAGGTCGGTCTCAGTGCTCCTGCCTTGGTCTAACCTGTAATACTAAATTGCATAAAACTGAAATGAAAAGGAATGATTATTTGTCAATTTGTTGTTTTCTCTAAAAAGAAAAGTGAAACAAATGTCCATCATAATTTCTGCAATTAATAGTTTGTTTTTGATTTTGATTTCTTTTAAGGATCAGCACACTTTCAAAGTAGCTCCAGATGGTCTGAGGGGGACATATTGATACTAAAGACAAATTAAGATAAGACATATTTTTCCCAAAAGAAAGAAATTACAGCAGCCAATTAAAAAGAAAATACAAAAATATGACAATCAAATCAGGGAGTTTTTGCTTGTTAGGCAGACGTGTAAACCACTACACTACAAAGCAATTATAACCTATAAAATATAATTTAGATACGAAAAGATTAAAACTGATGAATAGAAAATTATGTAAGACGTGAATATGTTTTTGTTGGATATAATTAATTCAAACTAAAAGCCCTAGAAAAGTGTTGGTGGTCCTGCAGCAAAGCAAAAATGTGCCAATTATTAATCAACTCTGAGACACAGATTTGCAGTGGTCTGGGTTTAAACCTGCTGACTGGGGCCTTTGTGTGAAGTCTGAGTGATGGAAGTGTGCCATAACAAAGAAGGGTTTTCAGGCTTGTAACGTTAGAAAGCTTTGTGTAAATGTGTGCTTTTTAATGCCCCTCATCTCACTGCAGGTCAACCATGCCCTCTGTTTCTGATAGTCCGTCCTCAGAAGATGCTCCTTCTCCTTGTACACCTGCAGCTAACCTAACAAATGCAGACATCACTTGTGGTGAATCGTTTTCCAGTTTGTGTCAGGATGCAGCAGCTGTGACCAGTGGTGACAGGTTATCTGTTGGTGGAGAGGATGAGGATGAATCATTCACTGAGAGCGAGTTTGAGAACATGGAGGAAACTCCTGATGAGAGGACATGGATCCGTCCTGATTTGCCCAGCCGATGCACTTGGAAGCTGGGTGCACCGATTTCAGAGTCCCCTCATAGCCACTCAGCACGGTAGGAGTCTGGAGAAATGAAGTGATCGTGGTTTAAGTAGAGGACGCACTGAAATAAAGCTAGTGACCCAATCCACTTCACTCTTTGCAGCTAGAGTTGAGGCACCAAGACTTCATGCTGATTTGACAAACTCCATTTCAGGTTATTGATTGTCTGTCTTACATCACAGAACCAAGCCCCCCAGCATCCTCCCCAGCATCCTTGAGAAAATTGGACACACACCTCTGGTTCGCTTGAACAAAATCCCCAAAGAGTTTGGACTCAAGTGTGATATTTGTGAGTATAAATGTGACACAGGCGCACAAACTTGGATATCAATACAAGCAGTGATACATGAGTTTTTGAGACTCATATATCAAATTTGATACACTAGGCATTAAGGGGGCAGCACGGTGGCATACTGGTGCCTCACAGCAAAGAGGTCCTGGGTTTGGATCCACTCTGGATGCTTGTGGTAATAGTTATTCTAAACTACAGTTATGAGTAAATCCCTGTTGTGTCTTCTGATTGAAAAGCTGAGTATGAATTAAATTAGGTCATC
The DNA here is from genome assembly GCA_015108635.1 of Andinoacara biseriatus. NCBI lineage: Eukaryota > Metazoa > Chordata > Actinopteri > Cichliformes > Cichlidae > Andinoacara > Andinoacara biseriatus. Next base: position 19,721 of record VUQJ01011113.1, read on the forward strand.
TGCTGAAGGCATGTTGCATACATACAAACATTTGCATATCCAAGTGTGATCTCCTAAATCTGCAACTTTAATCCATAAAAAGTTTCTTTTCTTTTTTTTTTTTCTTTTTTTTTAAAATCAGGATTTCAGAATAGAAGATACTTCAAAAGTCCTAACAGCAGCTTTATTGTTCTCCCTTTTTAGAACAGCAAGAAAGCTGAGAAGTTTACTGTATTTAGTGGGGTGGAAAAAGATCTGCCTTGATGAGACTGTAGCTGGGCAGCAGCAGATAAGAGTCAAATCTCACCTGGTTTTACCATATGTGGGTAAAAGGACTTCTTTCAGGGGATATGTCATGCAGGCTAACACATTAGGTTGACGCATCCAAGTGGAAGAGCTGCTGTTTTAAGTCGGGGCTGTTAGTCCCACTGTGTCCCTCTTGGCATCCTGCTCAGCTGTTAAAAAGGGAGCATTGAAGTATCATGTAGCTTGTGGCCTTATGTTTTTTTCCTGTGCAACTGTTGGGTTTTTTGTATGAGGAGGCAGCTCGTTCCCATGGATGGACAAGTGAAACTGAGACTCTTTGTTCTTTCATGCAACAGAGAAAAACCCCTGCAAATAGATGCAGCTGGAAACTTAAACTATTAAGGTTTACTGCATTGATTATGATTTTGGTATGTCTTTTTCATAATTTCATACTGGCAGGCCATTGATGCTGAAATGAGATCTTTGTCTTACCTTCCTAAGAAACGCTCTTTTACAGCTGTTCTAGTTCTAGAAGCGCTAGAAGTTTGTTCTTGTACTTAAGGCTTTCTATGTGATACTGTAGTTTACAGTAGCTGGCAGGCATGTCAGTATCCCCGCATTGTTCTGAGTCTGTAAAAGAGAAGACAG
>VUQJ01011114.1:11446-26842 GCA_015108635.1 Andinoacara biseriatus
CAGGGTAAGAAAAAAAACCCCCCCCCCCCCCCCCCCCAAGGCAGATTCCAAACCCTGAACTTGAGCTGCAAAGGTGGATCACATTACAGCTCTCATCAGACACGTCTTTAAAAGCCACTGGCTGTGTCTGGCAGCCACTAAACTGCCCCTAAAGTCAACTCTGCATCGTGTCTCTTTAATAAATCCTGGCTGTGACTTAGACATCACCCTTTGGCATCTGATTCTTATCTGGGAACAAAGACCGTTATCACAGCCGGGATCACGAGCAGTAAGATGTTCCAACAAAGGCTACAACAGATCACCCTAAATGCCGTGTTACAGCTACACATTTCATCCAAATAAACCTATATTATTCTACCTTCACACTGTGGGAAGGCACTCTGTTCAGTTAGAAAACATATTTTTAGATATTTTCCAAAACAAATTCAGCTCATCTCGCTTACTGAAAGGCATCTGTCGACAGTTCCTCCCACACGTTTGCCCCATGACTTCTGGAAGCTGAATCGTGTGTGCGCACAGACTGTAAAAAAAATACAACAGTCTCATTTTCATTCACACAAACGAGAGCCATGACAGGAAAAATGTTAGAGGAAAAAATGTCCTCTGTTTAGACAAAATTTAACATTTTGCAAATCCACTTTTTTGATTCCTATTCTTAGAAACATTAAGCAAAAAAACCCCAAAAAACGTCTTTACTACTTAGATCAGATATACTCTCCCAAAACTATTAGTTTGCTGATGTAATTGATCTTTTAAAGGAAATTTAAAATGCAAAACTAAAATCAACAGCACCAAGCATTGATCCGAAGGTGATACTGATCCTGAAAACTGAGTATTTGCATCCTTACTGTTGAAATGATGCAGAAAAACAAAGACACTAAAAACATTTTAGTGAAATTCCACTGTCAGATCAACAGTTGCTGTTGGTTTTCTTTAATTGGTTAATTTTCTGCCTCTCTCGCTGCTCCTGGGGGACACTTAAACAAAGAGACTCAGCCCTCTGGGGAATCAATCACACAAACGCCCTGCAAACGCTTACCGAACAACAGCAAAAGGCCAAAAATAATTAGCCTGCACTATGAATCAGCTAAAGGGGAGAGTCCCACTCAAAGCATGAAATGTGAGTTAAATCAGACCCTCTACCTCTGCACTGATGGTTGAGCCTTAGGGGCTGGGATAACATTAACAGACAGAACTGACACAGGACTGTCTAAAGCTGTTCCTGCCCTGCGCAGACATGCCTCCACTCCTTCAGACAAACTTTATTTTGCAAAACATAGAAAGCTGGGGGTGGTTTATCATGTTAGCCTAGACTAATGTGCAAGTCTCACACTAACAATTCAACAAGAAACCCTGAAATTTTGACGAGTTACAAAAGGCGGTCAAAACCAGCCCTTGAGAAACAACAACGCTGCCAGACGCATGCTATATCCACGGCGTGGCACAGCCCATTAGATCGAAGCAAACGCCATGAAAGGCTGTCTGGTTAGCCCTGGGGTCGTCATGAATATTCATCTGCACATGTACAACTGAATACAGAGATTTCTTTTTAACCATCAAAGTCAGTCTGGATTCAAACTGGTTTCATTTTAATTTAGCAGATGTGAATGCAGGTTTATGTGGCAGGGAACCGATTGGCACAACGCCAGACATAATGAGCCTCATCATTTTATCTGGAGGGACTTCAATAATGAAAGGCAGCACAGCTAATGATGTAAACGCATTTGACAGGCTATTTTTTCATCAGGTCTTTTTCCTGATGGCATTAAACTATCAAAATCTAAGACAAATCTTTGTTTCCTACAGGCAAAAATATGATATAACTCTGAAAGAGGAGAAACTGCCAACAGTTTTCTTGATGTGGCAAAAAAAAACAGACAAAAAGCTAAAAAAGAAACCAAACAGGGAAAACACTTTTATGTAATTTAACTATTTGTGTACACTAATTTCATTTCTATGGAGTTTGAACGTCTCTGCTGTTTTGTAATGATTTACGGTCACACTAATTTCTTTTTTGTCCCGTGTGTGCGCCACTATGTGCGTAAAGTCGTGCACAAAGCAGAGTTAAGCAGCGGACGGACGAGTTGAAGACGACTCGTTTCTTACGCGTGAAACAACAGGCGAAAACGATCGTCTTATAGATTTGTTTCTGAAAAAAAAAGAAAAGAAAAAAAGCAGGAAAACCCCTGCTGACCCCACGACCCGTCCCACCCTTCCTTTAATGACCCACGAACGCCCTGAAACAGTCAAACTGTCACTTTATTTTTGGTATCTGTCACAATTAATCAGTAACCCCATAAGGCTTTATGCTCTTTGCTCTCGTCAGTGACTTATTGTCAGTGTTTACTATTTTGTTACTTTCGTCACATATGCTCAGGATATCACTATGCAATTTAATCCTGGTTATGGGCCACATGTTACTCTAAATATATTTCTCCACTGACACATGGGCCGGCTCGACAGTTTGACATAAAGTCAGAGAACAATAGAAATCAAAGGACACGTCATTCATTAGGACAATGGCGTGGTCTAAGGGGAAGCCTTGAGCAAATACTTAAGAAGCTTTGTGGCAGCTGCATTGTTCCAAGAAGAATCATATTTCGTCTCCATTACGAGACCCCTAAGCAATGACATAGTCCTGTGGTCACATTTCACAAACACCTGAAGCCCTCAGGATGTCAAAGGGAATCTCTGCTTCCCACTTTCCAGGAGTAATAATTCATGGACCCTTTTGCAGCAAATTGTAAGCAGCAACCTTCTTAATTAACGGGTAAATTGTGCTCTAAAGATGTGGCACGCCTTAGTATTATTCACTGCCTGCTGCTCGAGGCACAATTACAAAACGTTTCAGGGCCAACTGACACAATTGTAATAAGAACATGTTTACAAAAAGTCTAAATATTGTTTCAGTTTCTGTAAAATCGAACTTCATTTGGACGAACTGGTAAATTTTAAAATTGCTGGCTGCACAGAGCCAGGGTGACTTCAAATCTTCATCAGCATCCAAAATCTTATTTTTTCTCGACATTACTCTTCACCAAACGTAAAATGTACTACAATGATCGAGCCTGCGTCAGACTGCAATGCCAAAAGTGGGAAAAACAGTACAATCAGAAACAAAAACAAATTGGTTTGAATTCAAATTATTATTTTAATTAGGAAGTAATTATTCCCGTCTGTAAGAAACTGCTCTTGGTTATGCTTCCCATGTGAGAGGCAGTATTTTATATGCCGAAGAATAATTATATAAGAAATCTTGATGATTTTGACTTAAAATTTTACTCAATAACTCATATAATAGTAAAGTAAAAATTAAACTAAGCTTCACCACTATATCACAGTATGGAGCAAATCCCATCCTTTTGTGTGTGCTCCTGAGAGAAGTGTTGACTGCAACAATAGCAAAGCAAATATTCCCAGGCTCTGTCCAATATACTCCAAAAACAAAGCAAAGAAAGGGGCATGAGAGAGATGTGTGAGGGGACAGAGCATTGGGGGGGGTAGCTCAGAAAAACGCGGGAAGGAGGCAAAAACCTTTGTGGTGTAAAGTTTCTCTGTAACGTGAACCCCTGCTTGTTGCCCCACGGCAGATTGTGCCTTGTCCGATGTACTGGCGTCAGGTGTGCGCAGCTGCTGTTTAAGCTCTGTTTGTGGACCAAAAAGGGAGAGAAGTGTGCAAAGGAGGAAGGAAAGAGTTCTCAATGAAGGGAATACTGGAGGGTTTTTTTGTCTCTCGCCCTGGCACTCAAGGGACTGCTGCCAGGACTTGGACTGTGGCCCAAGACAGTGCCATGTGTCCCACAGATGGGCCTTCTAAATATGAAGGGACGTCATGTACAGATGGCCAATTTTGCCTGGGCACAGCTTAAAGACACATGGCCAAATCTGCTGAAGACCGAAATACTTCGAATGAATGTCTTATTTTAAAACAAAGAACAGGACTGTTTCATGCTATGTGCACATCCTTAAATATGTGGGAAGAGAACCCATTTTAACAAAGTCACTTTGATTGTACTCCCTGTTGTACAGTTTTTCAAATAACACTTATACTTCAATATTTTAATTAGATTTAAAAAAAAAAAGACCACCAGTATCTGGTGGTTATCTAATCCTTAGGGCCTGTGTGTAAAACTACATAAATCCACTACTCATAACTGTAGAAAGCACTGGAGTCACAGGTAATCATACATTTCTTGGTCAATATGAATTTTAAGCAAAAAATAGGCTCCCAGGAACAACTGGCTGTCAACATCTAAAGCTGTACATTGTTCCCTAATCATCGTTTTCCACTGCAGAAATTTGCAGGCAGTTTAAGGCGCCTTTGTACGTGTTCAAACCAAAGAAATTTCCCCCTGTAGGATGTCTTTCAGGGCCATTTTCAGGGAATAAAAGAAGCAGCTTTTCAGTGCAAGGTGCTTCTGAGCGTCTCTGAAAGACTTCTTGCTGGGGCCTGACCCTGATTGATTAAACCTGTAACTAGGGCTCTTTCAAATACCATTTTTTTCTGTGGCTCCAGAGGTCCAGAACCAGAAATGCGAGTATTCTGAGATTTGATGGGGCGGTAGGGCAACTGTGATTTTGTCTCACATTGTCACTATACACAGAAGTTAAAGAAATTTGTTATACTTATAAGTAAGATGATTAATAAGAGACAGAAATTCGGAAGCAGCAGAAAATTCTCAATGTTTTTGTTTCAGTGCACTACTTCTCTTCCTGAAGAGAGCAGAAGGAGAGAGAGCAGTGCTTTTTTTAAGTCCCCCAAGAGCTATGAAAAATTGCTAAGTTGGCAACAATTAGGTGAACCGAACATGGTAATGACTGCTGTGAGTGAGCTGAGAGAAAGACGCCATGCACAGCTGAGATGGTCAATATTCCTGGACAAACATCCAAATATTCCAGACTGCTTCTCACAAATATAACAAACAACAAAGCACATTTCACCAGGAAGGTTAATACCAAATAACAAAGCAGAAACCATGTTATTGCTCTGTGTTATTACTGTTGCTTTGGGTTGCAGTCAAAGCTGTTGTAAAATTAAGATGCTACTTTGCGAGTTCTGTGGGTCCAACGCTGCAGTGGAAACAAAGGCTATGAGGCGATGATTTGCAGTGCATGGGTTCCTGTGGTGTAAATCTTAAGTTCTGACTGTGCTGACATCATCTGCATGGCCAATCCAACTGGGTAAAATACACCTCTACATCACTTCAAACTGCTCTTGCAGTACTGCATAGAAAGAATCAATCCTGTGCAAGCAGTGCAGCCAAATCCAATATTTTTGAGTCAAAGAAGGTTGATGAAAAAAAAGGCCCTGAGCACTCTCCCAACAAGACAAGAAAAAAACTTGAATCTGGAGGATTCCAGGGAAAAAAAACCCCACATTTTGCAGTGTTTTTTGAAGGAATAAATATTTTTAAAATGAACTTAACGTGTTTCTGGAGATTTTTCCTGCTTCTGACACTGTGAGGTGTCAGTTTAATCCTCTAAAACAACTGCATGACAAATTCTTTACCTCCTGAATGTGCACGCATCTTCCTAAGTCTCCTGAGTAATTTCCTGCATCCTTCTCTTTGAGTTTGCTTAAACAACCGTCTCTAGCTCTTAAAAGAGGTTCTACCTTCTCTGAGGTGATTGTTCACTTTGTGGATTTCTCACTGTGGTGAATGATATGCTCTGAATAACACACAAGGCGAGGATGTTTTGGGGCAGCTCTGAAGCGCCAGAAAAGTAGTCGATACAGGAGAGTCCCTCCCAGAAGGCCAGGGATCAAACTACAGAGGCAGCTGTTGGAAATAAAATCCCACTCAAACATCAACCATCCACTACACATGCAAGACAAGGCCCTTGAAAAACCTTTCAATTTAGGCTTAAGGGTAGATGTCAGCTCTGTTCCTGCCAGCTAGAGCTTTGATTTCCTAAAACACGTCTTGGATCTTCAGAGCATGCACTGGCTTCAAACCACAAACTGAAACAACACCAATGAGCACTCAGATGCTTTCTCCCAGTTTGTTGATTTGCAGCAGCGAAGCAGACAGGTTGAGCATCACTAGTTTCAAAACAAAAAGTATCAAGCGTTGGTGCCAGCAAACATTCAAAATTGTAGCTGCATGCCAGGTATGTTCTCCCAAGAAAATGCTCCATTTGTTATCATGCAATATCCCCTCCTGGCAAATAAGCTGAGTAAACACTTATATAGCCATGTTATGTTAAGGCAAATTAAACCACTTAGAGTTACAGGCAGGTGGTGATGTTTGTAAAGCACAGAAAAAAGTCAAAACAGGAATAAAAAATAAACACTGACCATCTTTCCCTAACCTAACATTTAACAAGTATTTCAATTGTCTAAATGTATCAAAACATGCAAACCTTGGTCTTAAAGTCTCCTGCTGAATAACACACTAGGTGTCAATTTATTTAGAAGCTCTTAAGTCTGAAGGATCAGTTAAAGTAATGAAAAAAGTTAATGCAATTGGTTGTATTCATTTACCTGTCCACAATGCTGACCTACATGCTAGCTGAATTAGCTTGTATATGCCTAATGCTACAGCAAGTCACCATTATAATACTACGGGGATCAAACAGCACACTCTCTTTAATGAAAACAAAGAGCCAATACATTAGATTATATGGCTGTCATGCCTGGCTATCACTCAGGCAAATGCACTAATCCCCACATGGACAACTGCAGCCAACAGCTGCACACTTCCTGCCCCATCCAGACAAGCCCAGCAGCAGAGTGCGGGCATTCCCAGGCATCCAGCCATGGAGACGAATGAAGAGGAGGTCAGGGAGACCAGCCATTATTTACTAGAGGAGACCGACTCGCTGGGATACATGACGACTCATTTTTTAAATTCTTTACATGCTGCAAAAATGTTTTCTTACCAGCCAAAAAAATGACCTGCAGACTTACTGCAGATGCACCTTACACAACTTTTTATAGCATATTTATATCTCTGAATTTATATCTCTGAATTTATATCTCTGAATTTATTTTCATATTCAAGTATTTTTCAATATGACCTTGGAGTCAACATGAATTTAAATGTCTCAATTACAAGATTGGTAGTTTAATAATTCAACAGTCTAAATTTCCGTTTAGAATATCAATGAATGCATATAAACCACAATGAATTATAAATAGTGTTGTTGCAAAGCATTGCACAGTCGTAGCTTATTGTCTAAAAATAATTATTTTCATAACTGAACAATCTTTTTAGAAGGCTTGATTTATTAGCTTGACTGTCTAAGGATATTAAATTGATATATGATGACAACCAGGAAATACTTCCACTTAAGGGTTTGAAATTAGAGATGGTCTAACGGTTGTATTAGATAAACTTCCACTGCTATCTATTCATTATATGTCAAACAACTAATAAATTACTAAAAGCCCCTCAGTTGTGTATTTAGGCTGGGCAGTACTTGTTTTTTTCCTTGGATTTCTTGATACATTTTAAAACAAAATACAAGTTGAGACAACGCCACTGTTACTGATATAATCTGATTTTGACATTAACCTGTTTGCACCTCCTCCTGTTCCAGCAATAAATTGGATCCACAGGTTTGAAGGCATGTGTTACATCTGCATGAGGGGCAACAATTTGTTGATTTGTGGAAACAATGTATGATAAAAATTGTTCTTCTTAATAGGACTTCCAAAAACATTGATTCTCAGATACTAATTGATACTAAAAATTGGATTAGATACTTATTTGCTATATTATATTATATATTATTGAAACAAACAGCGCTGTCTTTGACTCCTCCAGCTGACCCACAACTTCACACAGCCCCCTCAACAACAACAGTTATCACAAGTGTTAACCTGGCTGGTGCACTCAATAATATTAGTTGCTTAACTATTAAACCTTGATTACACTGACCACATCCACAAGCCCACTAGGGTCACTAGGACTTAAAGCCGCCTTCAAAGAAGTGTAACGGGAACGAATACTCGGCCATCGGGTCTCCAGTTGTCCATGTTCACAATGGAATATAATAGAGGCTTTAGCAACTACCTGATAGCCACTAACCCAGCCTCAGGGGGTCACAAGCTAGTGTCCTTCTAGTGCTGGTCCAAAGCCTGATGGTACATTTATCCAACAGCCACATTAGCCCTTTGTTAAATTATCATTAATGTGGCCGCCATGGCAGATAAATAATATGATAACGTTAACGTGTTCCAGGTAGGTACCAGGCCTGGCCATTTGTTACATTATAATAGACAGTATTAATTTAACAGGATAACACAAAATGGTTTTGTTTTTCTTCAAGTTCCTGATAGAAGCTAAGAAAAGTCTCCTGGGAAGTTGGATTGGTGGCAGACTGCCTTACCAACTCTATTTGGCAGCAATGGAAGCCACCAAAAGCACAGCATTACCTCAGACAACCTAAATATAGTCTCTTTTTTTTGTTGTTTTTGCAGTATCTACCAGAATCTTAAATTTTTTTTGCCATAAATACAATTCAAGCCATCTGATCTCAGAAGACACCTTAAAATTATATAAATAACATTTTTGCAGTAGATCAGTCAACTTAAAACCAGTGTTGTCACTGCTATTATTACTTCCATCCATCCTCTTCCACTTATCCTGTTCTGGGGTGCGGGGAGCCTATCCCAGCTGTCATAGGGCGAGAGGCAGGGTGCACCCTGTCCAGGTCGCCAGCCTGTCGCAGGGCCAACACAGACGACCATTCATACCTATAGGCAGCTTAGAAGCACCAATTAACCTAACCCCAGTAACTACATGTCTAATACATGACTACATGAACTGTGTGAGGTGCGATGGGCCTACCTTGAACAGTATGCATCTATGGTGTGAATTTGAAGATCCTTGGTGATGTCGTTCTCCAGTTATCATGTTCACAAGATTTTCAGAAAACCTGACCTCTGACCTTTAGCTTGAGGTGTCAAGGTCACTGAGAGTTTTAGTAGCCGCATCTATGGTGCGAATTCGAACTTTCTAGGTCACATCGTTCTTGAGTTATGGCCAACATTAAAGTTTTGTTTTTGGTGAAGACACGCGGATGCAAAGTCTACGACAACAGCTCCACTTTTTCTTTGAAACAGCCAAGCAAAAGAAAAAAAAAATGGACTTAAATTTTTATCATTTTGCTCCTGTGGTATCGAACGGACTCCTTTGAGATAAACTGTCATTTTACCCTGCAGATCATGGAAGCTGCTGGTCTACCACTGTGTAACCTTATTTTTATTTTTAACAGGTTAGTCCAGTTCTCAAGTAACCCTTTTTAAACACCAAAGTCACAGAGCAACACAAACAAACCAACCAGTTGATACAACAGTAAACCAGCAACTCTTATCTTCTAGCAGGTAAACTGAAAAACTGACTTTGTCAACAAAGCATAGTTGTTGGGTGATGCAACATTTACCAGCACACAGCAAACAGCTGTTCTTTCTAACATCATAAAGAAACATTTGTTTAAGCTGCAGCAGCTCCAGACTTCAGCTTGTGATTCTTAGATATGTTGTTATACCAAGATATACATTATATAAATATACCTGCCAGTGTTCTGAATGCAAGAGGCATTTTACACACAGACTCACAGCGGCTACCTCAGAGCCTCCAAATGCACCGAAGGATAAAACCTTGTTTGGTTAGAAATATTTCATAACAGCATTAACTTAAAAAAAAAAGCCTGCCTGCTGTGTCTACTCTGTGTTCTGCAAATGTCATCGTAAAAGCTCAGCCACTGCTCAGATTTACTGTTCCATCACCATTCCCGGACCACTTGCTCATTCTTGTAACAGAACATGACCATCATACTGATGAACACTGGACTCTGAAATCAATAGATGTTTGTGTACAGTGCATCAACCAAGCTTTATGTTTGGGTTCCTTCTCATACTCAGGATGGGTTCATTTCCATGCAGCAGAAATGCTTTTAGCCGCAAATTGTATTCGAGTAAGTGCCCTTCAAGGCCCATTAGGGAGTAGGTCAGTTTTGACGGGCTGGTTTAGAAGCTCTTTAGAGGGCCGGGGTCTCTACCAAAGGCTAATGATCTAATCCAAAAACAGACAGCTTTACTCAGTCTCCGGAGGAGGTAGAGGGGAGATGAGGATTAAATAGAGGTAACCCAATTAAGACAAGGCTGATAGAGTAAAAAAAAAAACAGGGATTTAGGGGGAAAAAAGGGATCCGGTCAGGACAGAGTGAGTGTTGTCCCGTTGTGAGATGCTACATGGAGACAGAGGATGGTTTGGGTGGGGGAAACTGACTTAATGAGTTGTGATTATTCTTTTGCAAATCTGAGTTTAATAAAAAAAAATAAAAAAAAAAAACAGGTGAAGAATTTATCTTTCTTCATTTTTCATGTTCATTTAAAAAGACCATCCAAGTGTGTTCACGTAGTACTGTGATATAGAAATCACAGCTGTATCATCGACATACAACAGACCTTTCTTTTTCTGACTTTGGTCTGATTATTATTACTCTACACTGGCTAGATAAATAGTAGGGTTTCAGTCAGTTATCCAAACAATTCATTAATTTGGTGTTTCCCCATCTAACCTAATGCTTGGGCTACAAAATGCCTTTAAAAAAAAGGTAAAAATGATCATTACAAATTTCCACAGCCCAAGCAAATGGATTAAAATAGCTGGATTTGATAGTTTTGAAAATGTCCATAAAATAAAAAAGTCAACATATTTGAATTGAAAAGCTTCAGTCGACCCAGCTTAACCATTTCCCATGTGATTCTGGTTATTACACGTTTTTGAATAGGTAAACAATGTAAACAAAACAAAACAAAAAACAGGAAGAACTTCACTTTACAGTGATTATAAAAGCCGAAAAATGAGCAAAGGTTCATTATTGAGCAGCCAATTGTTTGGCATTTTCGAAGACTGACCATTCAACTAGCCTCAAACCCTAAACTAATGTTCCCTTACCTGTTGTGTCTGATGAGCTCCTCAGTCCTGAAGTCATACTATAAATACCTTTGTACACATATAGATGAGACAAACAATACCTGAGAATACATCACCTTTGACTGTGGGGAAACTATGGGTATTTTGCCCAATTTGAGCCAAGCTGGGAAACAAAAAGTAAAATGTTCATAGCAGGAATCTATAAACAGCTTCTAACTCTCCCTGAGGAAATGAGTCACGTGTTTGCAAAAATATTCAAAATCATAAGGTAAACTCAAGCTGGCTCTTAAAATGACAAAAGCTGATGATATACGGATACACAAGCAAACACACACACACACACACTGCGTTTATCTATCTCATCGTAATAGTGTCTGGTTTAACTGATGAAAAATAAAATGCCCCAGCCTTGGAAACTCGAGTCTCTTCTAAATTTGGTGCTGCGGTTTATATAAAGTGTTGTGGTTCTTTAGAAGTTCACAGCAGTCGCATTAAACCTTTACCAACTTCCTTCGCAGACTCTGAGAACAGCTTTAACACACAAGCTTCTCACGCCAGCGCACATGCGCGTAGCTCTGCGGCCGACAGCGGCGCGTTTGACGGTTAATTAGCGTTAATTAGTGTCAATTACGCAGTAATTCGTTACACCTTTAAAGGTGCTACTTTACTAGGACGACTGGTAACCTGAAAAGGTAAACGTGTAAAATTTGTAGAAGTCAACACCGTATAGTTCGTGTTTTACTAAATTAGGATGAAAATTCGATACCGAAGCCAAAAGCTTGTTAATGGGCGAACATAATTAACTCCGTACACGAAAACGCATCAGCGCGTCGAGTCAACAAAAGAAAAGCTCTGAAAAATGTCCCAGCATCCAAGAAAAGCAACACACTGTATTCTCATTCAAACTCTGCGCTCCTCCGCCGAAGTTTTTCTTTTCTTTTCTTTTCTTTTTGATAAAAACGCACAAAAAGAGGCGCTTTTACTTTTCGTCTGAACTCACCGCTTCCGTGCAACAGGCAGACCTGCAGAAAGAGCAGCAGAAGGAAAGCCATGTCTTTGCTGCGTCTCCGTATCCAGTCCAAAACAAACTGAAGCCAAGTGGTGCGTCGACCAGAAGTTAGCAGCCCGGAGGAGACGGAGGAGAGCGGCGAGAGAGAGAGAGCAGGAGGGAGGGGGCGGAGGTGGAGGAGATGGGAGGGGAGCTCAATTAAAGTCTCAGTCTGCCTGGGATCTCTTATTGTGGGGCCTTAACGTGTGTGGCAGAGGCAGCTTATCTGTGTTTTCTTCTGCTGCAAATTCACACTGCATAGATTTCTTCTTGATGGAAACTCCTCAAGGTCACTGTTTAATATGCCCACCTTATCACGCCTCCGCACCTTTGAGGCCAAATCGCATGGCCTGTTGGCTGTATTCAGCTTAAGTGGGGCACTTTATTTGCACTAATACTTAAACGAAGGTTAAAAGTTTATTTATACACAAGTCTGAAATTTAATTTACGAGCTACTGCACTGGAGATTTTGTGAAATATGTTAATAAGCTGTCCAGATGAGAGTGATGCCACATATCTAGAGCCAGCAGGCAGTTAGCCTGGTTTAGCATCAATTCTGAATGGTAGCTTAGCAAAAATATGCCTACTAGCATTTATGAAGCTTACCAATTAAGATTCTGTATCTTTTTTTAATAGGCTGCATATAGAAGATACATGCAAAAAGGAACAAGATGCTCTCATGTGAAGTATATTTCACTATTTCTTTGTCTCTGACTTTGTGCAGACTAAAATTCAAATATGCTTACTTATAAATTAGCAAGCTTCATATATGGTTTTTATTGTGCTTTCTGATGGCAAAGTCTTTGGTGAAAGGGGTGTGCCAAACCTTGCCTTCCATATCTGAGGGCATCCCATGGCTCTGTCATGATGTGGAGGGAATTTGGCTGGCACGGTTTGGCTCCACTCCAAATAAAAACAAAATTGTTCGGACCCTGTGGGGATCCTAATGAGAGGAGCTGATGACAACGCGCCCAACCACAGGGCACGAGGGATTACTGACCTGTTTGATGAGGATGAAAATGATGTGACTCATATGCCATGGTCTTCACAGACTCTCCACCTCCAGGGTCGGCAGCAGATCATATGAAGTGGACGAGTAACCAACTTTGGTAGAACCCACTAGTGCACTCAGAGAGGAATGTAGTCACAGTTTTAAAAGGGCCAAAATATCTGTCTAAGATTGCAGAGACAAAGCAGGAGACAAACAGGACAAACGGAAGAGACGTTTTCTCCAGGTGCAGAAGGGGGTCATTGAACTCACCACACACACTAGGGCAGTTGACTGTACGTGCACAATATCCTCAACACGTTTCCATTTGTTTTGCCATTATTTTTGAGTCAGGTCATGCTTGAAACTAGCTGCACGAGCTGATGAATGACCTCTTTTTTAGTTTCAAACAGACATGAGGGGTACTTCCTAAAGTCTGACCCACTCAGTGTCCTCCTCAGTCATGCTGGCCACCATGATTTCTGCAAAAGCCAACGCAGACATGAGATCCTCCGGGCTCTCAGCTCATTTATGAGTTTTGCTATTTTTCCCTCCGTTTGAAATCTTTAAACTAAGTGTAGCTACACTGGGAGCGACCCACAGTACACTGAAAAATCTGATTCACTTTCTGTCAGTACGGCAAATATAAAGGTTCAAGCCACCCTGTGGTGGAGATTAAATGCAATGACATGTTGTTTTCACCTCTGCAGATAAAAGTGTTAACACAGGACTGTGATGGCAGTGAGAGCGACTTAGTGTTTGCTTGCTTGTTACTGATGTCTGAGGCAGCAGCCAGTTGAAAAACCAATCTTCTTTAGTCTCTGAATTACTCGTGTAACAGCTACTAATTTAAAACTACAATCCAGCAGCAGCTGTTACTAGCTTACTATTAAATAACAGTCTGTTTAGATCAACTCTCTGAAGTTATTCCACTGCTGATTAGAGTATATGTTCATAATTACTAAAAGATATCTACTGAATTTACTGATTCTTGCATTATACATGGTTGTCAGACACCTGTCTGGGGCCATAATGCTGTCACCTGTTGGTCTTTGTCTTCGGACTGAGAGATATTTTTTCAGCTCGCCCACATGTTTCAAAGACATGATCTAATTAATATACATATTTTCAAAGGAAACAGGGATGACACAATTAAAACCATGATAAAAAAAACAAAAAACAGCCTTGATGCACGAACAGTGTTCAGAGGGTGAACTGAGCTGGGCTGCTTCCAATATAGCACTTCCTGGCATTTTTGATCACTGACTGTGGGGTCACCTTGGCTAACAGCTGCAGCAGAAAAGTTTCCTGGAGTTGGGCACCCAGTTGTTCAACCCCCATCATACGTGATTTTACAGCTGTGGACACAATGCAGGCATTAAACCTTGAAACAAAAACCGTTTGGGTACAAAACACTTTAAGGCGCCTACAGGCGTAACAGAACATGGTTCCAAACATGCCAGCTATCGGCTCACACATTTTCTCCTTTGTTAACACCAGAAGCTCACTATTGTCTCTTTCCACCTCATTCTGACCGAGTTATCCAGGATACTTGTGAATAAAAGCTTAGTTGTCCCTTTGAGGTTTGAAACTTTGCAACAGGGTTTTTTGCTGAAAACTTTATGAGAATGTCTTAAATAATTCACCACGCTTCAAGATGCATAACACTAATTTCAAAGCACTGCATAAAAATAGAAGGTAAAGTTAATGTTTTGATTTATTTGCATGAATTTAACTGCTGGATGAAGTGTTGTGGGAATGTTTTGTGTCTTTCAAACCCACCAGTCACGCCACTTCTTTCTGTTATTTCCCTCCAGGCCGTCTCTCTGTATGTTTACTCAGTAGACTGACTCAACCTACACACATATTTTGGTCACATTTGGTCTGACTGTTGTTGTGAAATTGTGGCACTCTCACTGGTCTGTTGTGATATTATAGCAGTAAGTTAAAAAAGAAAAGGTTCTTTATATAGACTGATCCAGGCATAAATCATGAGAATCCAAACAGATGTTCTGCTTCGTTTAAGCATGAATTGTTCACGTTACACACTTCATTGTATGACAGTATTTTTCCCCATATAAACTGGATTAGCTATCAGCTGTCAGAAACTTAGAGTATCAGGCATGTAAAAAAATAGTGATCTTTTTTTTTTTTTATTCTGTCAATAATTTTTTTTTTTTTATATATAGCTCCAAATCACAAGAGTTGCCTCAGGGTTCATGATGTTGTAAGATAAAGACCCTACAATAATATAGAGAAAACCCTAAAAATCAGATGACCCCCCCTATGAGCAGCACTTGGTGACAGTATGAAGGAAAAACTCCCTTTTAACAGGAAGAAACCTCCAGCATAACTAAGGGAGGGTTCAGGATCACCTGATCCAGCCCTAACTATAAGCTCTATCAAAAAGGAAAGTTTTAAGCCTAATCTTAAAAATAGAGAGGGTGTCTGTCTCCTGGATCCACACTGGG